>JAAIUW010000095.1:0-83396 GCA_014851425.1 Senna tora | reverse complement strand
GTTTTCGCAATGAGTGTTTCGAAATCTTGATTTTCTTGTTAATCAGTTTTCACCGATGAGTGTTTCGTAAACTTGATATTCATCAGTTTTCGTCGATGGGTGTTTCCAAAAATTGCTATTCATCAGTTTTTGCCAATGAGTGGTTCGAAAACTTGATATTCTTGTTAATCAGTTTTCGCCGATGAGTATTTCGAAAACTTGATATTCATCAGTTTTCGCCGGTGAGAGTTTCGGAAACTTGATTTTCTTGTTAATCACTTTTCACCGATGAGTGTTTCGATAACTTGATATTCATCAATTTTTGTCGGTAAGTGTTTCGGAAACTTGATATTCATCAGTATTCGCCAATGAGTCTTTCGAAAACATGATTTTCTTGTTAAACAGTTTTCGCCGATGAGTATTTCAAAAACTTCATATTCATGATATTCATCAGTTTTCGCCAATGAGTGTTTCGAAAACTTGATTTTCTTGTTAATCAGTTATCGCAGATGAATATTTGAAAAACTTGATATTCATGATACTCAACAGTTTTCGCCAATTAGTGTTTCAAAAACTTAATTTTCTTGTTAATCAGTTTTC
Organism: Senna tora; assembly: GCA_014851425.1. Classification (NCBI taxonomy): domain Eukaryota; kingdom Viridiplantae; phylum Streptophyta; class Magnoliopsida; order Fabales; family Fabaceae; genus Senna; species Senna tora. The sequence continues at coordinate 82,817 of JAAIUW010000095.1, read as the reverse complement.
GTTGATGAGTGTTTTAAAAACATGATATTCAACAGTTTTCGCCGGTGAGTGTTTTAGAAACTTGATATTCTTTAGTTTTTGCCAATGAGTGTTTTAAAAACTTCATTTTCTTGTTAATCAGTTTTTACCGGTGAGTGTTTCGAAAACATGATATTCATCAGTTTTCGCCGGTGAGTGTTTTGAAAACTTGATACTCATAAGTTATCGCCAATGAGTGTTTCAAAAACTTGATTTTCTTGTTAATCAGTTTTTGACGGTGAGTGTTTCGAAAACTTGATATTCATCAGTTTTCGCCGGTGAGTGTTTCGAAATCTTGATATTCATCAGTTTTCGCGAATGAGTGTTTGGAAAACTTGATATTCTTGTCAATCAGTTTTCGCCAATGATTGTTTCGAACACTTGATATTCATCAGATTTTGCCGGTGAGTGTTTCAAAAACATGATGTTCTTCAGTTATCGCCAATGAGTGTTTTAAAAACTTGATTTTCTTGTTAATTAATTTTCGCCGATGAGTGTTTCGAAAAGTTGATATTCATCAGTTTTCGCCTATTAGTGTTTCGGAATCTTGATATTCATCAGTTTTCGCCAATGAATGTTTCGAAAACTTGATTTTCTTGTTAATCAGTTTTCGCCAATGAGTGTTTCGAAAACTTGATATTCATCAGTTTTTGCCAATGAGTTTTTCAAAAAATTCATTTAGATCGGTTAGGAATGAACTAGTTATCTTAAAATTTTATGGTCCTGAATTGCAGTAGATTTTCCCGATGTCTTTCCGGAAGAGATAACTAGTCTTTGTCCCGAAAGAGAAGTAAAGTCTCTATAGAGTTGATCCCTGGAGTGGGACTGATCTCTGTAGCGCCATACAGAATTTTTTCTCCTGATTTAGGTGAAATAACACCTAGGTAGATGATCTCTTCAGTAGACAGTTCATCGAACCTAGTGCATCACCATGGTGGAGTGCACCGGTACTACTTGAGAAGCCAAAAGATGTAAGTTTTAGGAAGTATATTGAGTATAGTCAGCTTAACCGGGTTATTGTGAAGAACACGTACACACTCCCTAAGATAGACAATCCTTTAGACAAACTAAGAGGAGCCACTGTATCCTCTAAGATTGATTTGAGGTTGGAGTACTATCAAGTCAGAGTTAAAACTAGAGATATTCCTAAGGTGTTTTAGAATCAGACAAGTGCATTATGAATACCTTGTAAGGCCTTTAGTTCAGATAAATGTTCCAACTATTTCCATGGATTACATGAATTGCATCTTAGACCCTACCTCGATTTCTTCGTAGTAGCGTTTATTGATGATATATTTGTGTATTCCATGAATACAGAAGAGCATCTTAGGATTGTGCTACAAATGCTTAGGGAAAAGCTGTTGTACACAAAGCTTACAAACCGCGAATTTTGGTTAGATGAAGTAAAATTCTTAGGATATGTGATCTCTAAGAATTTAATAGAGGTAGATCCTAGTAATAGGAGTGCAATAGCGAACTGAGAGAGAGACAGTCACGAAATCCTTAATTTCCTTGTATTAGGTAGTTGCTATAGAAGTTCATTCAATGGATTTCACATACAGCATTGCCTTTGAACTAAGTGAACTAGAAAGGAGGTACCTTTCACGTAAACTTTAGGATATGAGAATAGCTTCCAAACATCAAGTGAAAAGGTTACCACATCTCCCTTAGTAACACTTGATTCTTTGAGAGAGATTGAGTTTTTCCACTGACACATCCAAGAAGAGATTAGATTGTGTGTTAAAATAAGAAAAGAGGGTAGTGGCCTATGCCTCCAGACAATGGAGATCTCATATAGAGGAACATTCCTTTCACACAATCTAGAAGTGCCAGTCATAGTTTTTCCATGAAGATATGAGACATTATTTTATGGGAGTAAGTTTAAGGTATGTAGTGACCATAGGAGTCTCATATATCACTGCCAAGAGAGGTAGTGAAACTTGAGAAAATTGATATGGATGGAGATTGGTGAATTAGTCTCCTCCGGTCCAACTCCTGCTCCCAGAACGCGACCTGCAATCAACCCACGACGGGAGGGGGCTCCCGTGGTAGGACTCCGATGCTAAAGTCAGTGATCAGAAGTAAGAGTATATGGTGAGTGAGTATAGATTCAATACCTGTTCTGGTGAAACCCTCCTCGCTTATATAGGCTTCGCCAGGGGTGTTTTGGGCCTTTCCGGGGAAGTCGTTTTGGCGCGAGTCCATGTCAGCATAACTACCCGGAAAGTGCGGCGGCGTGAATAACACCCGTGACGTTGACGGGTGGTCCCTCGGGTCGGGGGAGCCGTAGGGGTCCGATGGCAGACCCCAGGCTGGGGCCTCGTATCGGATCCGAGCCTTGGGCGCCCTCGTAGCGGAGCCGAGGCCGAGGGCTCCTCAAGAGGGCTCTGCCGTATCACTAGTCCCCAAGTTTTGAGCTTTCACCGCAGGGAAGGCTCGAAACTTTAAAGTTCCGCCCTCAGGCTAGATTTCCGCCTTCGAGTGACGTCTCCTGATTTTGCGCCTCAGTTTTTGCTCTTCGTGGTCCCTCCGTGTTGGTCCTTCTAGTGCCACGTGTCCTGCGTAGTCCCTAATTTCAGACGTGGGCGGTTTCGACGGTTGGGTTTCCGCGGATTTGAAGCATTCATCCATTTTGGTTTGTAGTCCCTTTGGAGTCTGGTGCCCCTTCTTCTCCCACGTTCACTGTGTTTACGCTCATTTGCTTCATTCTGCCTCTGCTTCGCTGCACGTTCTTCCTCTTCGCGCCGTTTTTTGTAAGTATAGCTTCCTTCTTCTCCTCCCTTTGACTTCGAGCTTGCTTTTAACGCGTTTCCCTGCCTTGCGGTGCTTAGGTTGCTTGCCCGGCTTTCTTGGTTTCCTCCTCATCCTTCTTTTCTCCATGTCAGGTACGCTCTGTTCCCAGCTTTCTGATTCTCGATGACTGGTGTTTCTTCTGCTGAGGAGTCTGGTCGGAGCTACATGAATCTCTCCGATGATTCACTGAGTTTCGCGGGCTCTTCTAGTACCAACTCTGACGCGTCCCTTAGGATTCTAAAAGAGGTTAGGGCTCGAACTAGGTCATCCGGACGAACTCCGCCTAGCTCCTCTCAGGAGCCTCTTAGAGCTGAAGAGTTTGCTCTACGGGTCATTCCCCCTAGCAGATCCTTCACTGAGACTCATTCTTTGGGGGAAAATGGTCCTCCCTCGCCTTCAGGGCCCTCTCTCGCTTCTTCAGGGGATCCTGATGATGCCGAGGCCGATACCAATGTCCGCTCGGAGACTGGAGATCCTCCGGTCGACATAGCTGGGGTTATAGCACGTAGTGAGGATGACGTTGTAGTCCGGCTTCCTTGGGACTGGGTGGGTAGATCCGTCCGAAACTTCCATAACGGGCTAGAGACTTACGCCCAAGTCTCTTCACTGTGGGAGCGTTATTTTGTTGTGTTGGAGAAGCAAGTGAGCCGAGAGCTAGGGAGGGAATACCCTGGAGAAGCTATCTCAAACTTTTCTTTCGATTTCGGGCTTTCTCCTATAAGGAACGGTGAAACCATTCTAGATGGCCCTGCCGACTCTTTTGGGTTCTACACCTACCCTACCAGCGTCGGGGCCATGCCCCCCTTCACGGATTTTGAGATTGCCCTACTGAACCGCGCTGGTTGTGCCCCTTCAATGATGATGCCCTACTCCTGGACGCTGGTGGGGGGTTTTGAGGCGTTGTGTAACTTTCATAGGGTGGAGGCCACGGTGGAGGCCTTCTTTTACTTTTTTCAGATGAACTTTCCCCAAAAGGGGTCATGGTTCTACTTCCAAGCGCGCGGACGGGGTCCCCACGCAAAAAAGTTGTTCTGGGATCTGAGGGACCCCCCTAAGGATTGGAAGAAGGACTTCTTTTTGGTCCGGCCACGGAGGGGCTGCCAGCCTACCTGGTGGTTCCGAGAGGACGGTTCCCCGTTGTTTCCCACTAAGTGGGTAGAGCCTTTTGAGGTCATTCCCCGTCCTGTGCTTAAGGGTTGCTCTGCTACTACTCAGGAGACGGTTAAGGTTCTGAGTGCTTTGCCTCCTGGCTTAGATATAGATGATTACTTTATCACTGACGAAAATGGTATCTCCTTTTGCTCCTCTGTTTTAGCTCCCTTTTGCCGCCTTTGTTCCGCTTTGTTGTTGTTTTCTAACTACTTTCTTGCTTGGTTTCAGGTGGTAAGTTCAACCCGGCGCGGATCCTTGCTCTTACTAAGAGGGAAGAGGCTAAACACGGCAAGAGCCGCTCCGCCGACCGCTCCGGCTCCTCTTCCGCTCATCATTCAAAACCCCGGGGGGATCCGAGAGATGAGGATCCTAAAAAAGGCCACGGCAAAGGTCATTCTAGCCATTCTGGAAGCAAAGGCAAGGTCTCCGTCTCCATTGGGTCCAAAGCTTCAGGGCTCCCTAGCCATAAACGTCGCCATGGGAAGGATGCCGAGCTTCGCTCCCCTTCTCCAAAACGTGCGAAGGTGCCCGCTTCCGCGCCCGAGTCTGGTGGCAAGGATGGGTCTAGCCTTCCAGTCCCGCGCGTTCCCGTTGCTGCGGCCACCGAGAAGCGTCCTCAGGGCTCCGATACTACCGCTCCCCAAGGGGTCGGGTCTCCTCCGCCTGTTGCTCCCTCTCCTTCGTTCGTTCGCTTTGAGGCATCGGGCTTCGATGACATTACCGCTACTGCTCCTCCTGGATCTACGTCCTTTGACAAGGCTCCTACCCACGAGAGCTCCTCCTTCGAACACTTTGAATTTGACCCGTCCGTTCACCGATGCATGGGCAACTGCGAGCTCGTTCCCAGCTGGCCAGAGTTGCAGTAGTTTGTGAACCCCTCCGAGGGTGGCTCTCTCTTTGGGAAAGGCTACTACGCTCCCAATTTTGCTGAGAAGCATGTGGTGCCAGCGGCGAACCGGAGTGCACTGCATCGTTTTGCTGCTAAGTATGGTCCCTGGGCCCTTCGGGATGTGATGGGGAAAGAACTCTTGCGCCTTAACAGCCTCTACGCCGCCTTTGCTGATACTGAAGACAGAGTGATTAGCAATCATGTTCGCCATATTCATGAGCTTGAGGATCTTAACAAAGAGGTGACAAAGCAGTGTGAAGAGGGCGTCGAAAAGGAGAAGGCTCTTCTTGCTGCAGAGAAAGAGTTAGAGCAGCTGAGGCCCGAGGTAGCCTCTCTTCGCTCGAGCGAGCAGCTCCTTAAAGTCCAGCTGGAGAATGCTCAGAAGGAGCTGAAGGTATGGAAGGACCGCTCCTCTGCCCTGGATGAGGAAAATAAAGCTCTGAGGCGTGCCAAAGAGTCTGCTGTTGATGGTCAGAGGAAACTTGTTGCGGATCATAGCTCCCTCATGGGCGAATATGAGAGTCTGCTTCAGAAGTTCCGCGAAGCCAGCAGCGAAAATGCCCAACTGGAAGATGCCTTGGAAGAGGAGAGAGAGGCTGTGAAGGCTCTTGCGAGCGACTGTTCCGGTGCCATGGAATGGGGATGGAGCAATTGCTTAGGGCAAGTGCGTTTTTTTCAATCCGCAGGCTGACCTCGAGCTCCGCCATATCAACCTGCACCATGAGGTGGAAGAAAACAACATTGTTGACATCTCCACGCGGGCGGTTCTTTGGAAGGGGCCTTTTGATGCTTCCCAAGAGCTGTCCCCGGACGATATGCTGGATGTGACTCCCTCCGAAGCCTTAACCTCGGAGCCCTCCCCTGCGTCTCCTTTTGCCCTTGCGAGTGAAAAAGCTGTCGCCCAGGAAACCTTGCCGGGAGTGGACGCATAAGTGGTCGAAGGGGCTGGGGAGGGGGTTGGTTTTTCTGTCCCTACCTTAGCGGAGCCGTCGGAGGGCCCCCGAGTGGAGCCATCAATCAAAGAGGCAGAAGCTGCGGAGTCGAAACCTGGCATTATTAGTGAAGAGTTCGCCAATAGCATTTTGGCGGACTAATGTTTTTGTAAACTCTTCTTTTATTTTACTGCTTCCTTGCTACCGGATATTCTGTTTAATTTGTACCCGTTTTTCTTCGGGGATATATGTTGAGGGCTACCGGATACTGGTGCCCCCTTTTGGTTAAATATTGCTCCTTTGCTTCCTGTTTTGTTGGTTTCTTGTTTTTTTTGACAAGTATGTTTTGCGGTAGCTAGGCAATAAGCCTTCTGGGCATTGAGGCCAGCCATGTAGCCAGGTCCTTGGTGGACCCTAAAGATGCTTGGGTCAGCCAGAACATATGGCTCTGCTCCGCTGCTTTTGGCGCGCATGTTCCTGAAGTGGCTAGGCGAAAAGCCCCTTGGGCGCTGAGGCCAACCACGCGGCCAGGTCCTTGGTGGACCCTAAAGACGCTTAGGTCGGCCGAGCCATAAGGCTTTACTCTGTTGCCTTTTGGCGAATATGTTCCTGCAGTGGTTAGGCGATAAGCCCCTTGGGCGCTGAGGCCAACCACGTGGCCAGGTCCTTGGTGGACCCTAAAGACGCTTAGGTCGGCCGAGCCGTAAGGCTTTGCTCTGTTGCCTTTTGGCGAATATGTTCCTGCAGTGGTTAGGCGATAAGCCCCTTGGGCGCTGAGGCCAACCACGTGGCCAGGTCCTTGGTGGACCCTAAAGACGCTTAGGTCGGCCATGCCTTAAAGCTCCGACAATGGCGCATTTGATTTGTTGCTTTCATTGATCTAAAAAGACAAAGCTTTTGAAAGAGGAAAAGGTGGGTCAGTGCCCGTATTATTAAGTGTAGTGGAACTGGTAAATACAAAGAGAGTAGGAACATGGCGTTGGAGTCGTTTCCTTAGCAATGATACTTCCTAAGCTTTGCTATGTTCCAGCTGCGAGGCACTTCCTTCCCATCGATAGTCTCCAGCTTGTAAGCTCCACCCGGGATGCAGGAACGAACCCTGTAAGGTCCTTCCCACGTTTCTCTGAGCTTCCCCGGGTTGGGTCGATCAGTCCTGCGAAGGACCAAGTCTCCAGCTTCCAAGCCCTGCTTCCTTACTCGCTTGTTTCTGTAACGAGCGATCTTCTGCTTGTAAGCAGCGATTTTAATAGCAGCCATCTCCCTCTTCTCTGCTAGTAGGTCCAGGTCTACGGCTAGCGCTTCCCTGTTACTACTAGGCTCATATGCCAGCTGCCTGTCTGAGGGAGTCCCTATCTCCACTGGGATGACTGCCTCATGCCCAAAGGTAAGACTGAAAGGGGTTTCTTCTGTGGAGGTCTGGGGAGTGGTCCTGTAAGACCATAGCACAGATGGTTGCTCCTCGACCCACTCCGCCTTTGCGTCCCCCAATCTCTTCTTTAGCCCCTCCAGGATAATGCGATTGGCCAACTCTGTCTGACCATTGGTAGCCGGGTGTTCTACGGACGTGTTTCTCAGGGAGATGCGAAGCTCTTGGCAAAAGGTCTTAAAGCCTTCGCTGACGAATTGCGTGCCGTTGTCAGTGATCAGAGCTTTGGGAATTCCAAATCGGCAGACTATATTCATCCACGCGAATCTCCGGACTCGTTCTGTCGTTGTGGTGGGCAACGGCTCCGCTTCCACCCACTTCGTAAACAGGTCCACAGCCACTATCAAGTACCGGAACTGTCCTGGAGCTGTCGGGAAGGGACCTAGGAGGTCCATGCCCCATGTGTCGAAGGGCCATGGCGCCGTGATGTTGTGGTACTCTTCTTGGGGCGTATGCCGTATATGGGCATGCCTTTGGCATGGCTCGCACTTCTGTACCAGCTCCCTTGCGTCTGCCAGCATACTTGGCCAATAATACCCTGCCAATAATGCCTTCCGTACGAGCGACTTCGGCCCCTGATGCAAGCCACACACTCCCTCGTGCACTTCTCTCAGAGTATATTGCCCTTCAGAGAGGCTGATGCACCGTAGTGCCGGCTCCAGATAGCCTCTTTTGTACAACTCTTCCCCTTCCAAGTAGAAACGAGGGATTTGCCTTAGGACCCTCTTACGGGGCTCCTCCTCCTGTGGTAGCTCCCCTTTAGCTAGGTATTTGATCAACGGCACCCTCCAATCATCCTTTTCAAAAATTACTCCAACTTCCTTCGGTACGTCAACACTAGGGGTTTCTAACGAGGCCTTGAGGATGGGGTTGGCCCCGCAACGCGCTGATGCGCTCGCCAACTTAGAAAGGCTGTCCGCTCTATCGTTCTCCTCCCTGGGGACCCTTTCCACTACCACCTTCTGAAACTGAGCCATAAGCCGCCTTGTCAGGTCAACATACCGAGCTATGGTGGGCTCCTTAACGTCGAACGTTCCATTGAGCTGTCCTACCACTAACTGCGAGTCACTGTGTACTGTTGCCTGTTTGGCTCCTAGCTCCTTTGCTAACCTCAGGCCCGCAATAAGGACCTCGTACTCAGCCTGATTGTTGGTAGTTTTGAAGTTCAACTGTAGGGCCTGCTCTACCGCGATTCCTTCCGGAGTCAGGATGGTAACTCCGACTCCGCTCCCCTTCTTTCCTAACGAGCCATCCACGAATATTGTCCAAACGGAGGGCTCCTCCAATGGTTCTGCAAAAGTCATCTCTGCCACGAAGTCTGCCAACGCTTGCGCCTTGATTGCTCGTCTGGGCTCATACGAAATGTGGAACTGAGACAACTCTATTGACCAATTGATCAGTCTTCCGGCCAAATCTGGTTTCTGCAGCACCTGTTTGAGAGGTTGATCCGTGCGAACCGTTACAGTATGCTGCTGATAGTAGTGACGGAGCCTTCTGGTGGAGACTAACAGTGCGAATACTAACTTCTCAATTCGCTGGTACCGGACTTCTGCCCCTTGCAGGATTTTGCTTGTGAAATACACAGGCCGTTGCTGCCCGTCTGCTCCCTCAATGATTAGCACCGAACTGACTGCCACTTCTGTCGCTGCCAGATAAACAATCAAAGGCTCCTTCTCCTTGGGCCTGGCCAGTATCGGAGGAGCCGACAGGTAGGCTTTGAGGTCTGCGAATGCCTTCTAGCATTCCTCCATCCACGCAAAAGGCTTCCCTTTTCCCACGGATTTGAATAGTGGAAGGCACCGGTCCGCAGCTCTTGAAAGGAATTTGTTGAGGGCCGCTACCCTTCCATTGAGGCGCTGAACTTCTTTAACGTTCCTGGGAGGCTGCATTTCCAAGACGGCTCGGCACTTCTCTGGGTTCACCTCAATTCCCCTATGCGTTATCATGAAGCCCAAGAATTTTCCTGCTTGCACCCCGAAGGCGCATTTCGAAGGGTTGAGACGCATGCTGTTACGCCTCAGGACCTGGAAAATCTCCTCCAAATCCCTTACATGTTCTTCCTTGGTGACGCTCTTTACCACCATATCGTCCACGTATACTTCTAAATTTCGACCAATTTGCTCCCGAAAGACCTTATCCATCATCCTTTGGTAAGTGGCACCAGCATTCTTCAGACCGAACGGCATTACCGTGTAGCAATAGGTCCCATACTCAGTGATGAAGGATGTCTTCTCCTCGTCTCCTTTTTTCATCTTGATCTGGTTGTACCCAGAAAAAGCATCCAAAAAACTCAGCAGCTGATGCCCCGAGGAGCCGTCTACCAATTTGTCAATATTGGGTAGTGGGTAGGAATCCTTAGGACAGGCCTTGTTCAGGTCCGTGAAGTCGACGCACATCCTCCAGCGCCCGTCGGCCTTCTTCACCAGCACTACATTTGACAACCACTCGGGATACTGCACTTCCCGAATGAAACCAGCTGTCAGCAATTTGCCCACTTCTTCCTTTACGGCCCTTTGCCGCTCCGCTCCCATGCTCCTCTTTTTCTGCTTAACAGGGCTCCGCCCGTCTGTTGGCAAGGAATGGCACGCAATGTCTCTGGGAATGCCAGGCATGTCTGCTGGCGTCCATGCAAAGATATCCGCATTGTTCCTGAGAATTTGCACCACATTCTTCTTCAGCAGCGGATCCAGGTTGGCTCCAACCTTAGTGGTCCTAGTGAGGTCCTTCTCTGCCAAGGCCACTGCCTCCATTTCCCCCTCCGGATTGGGACGTCGCTCCTCCTCCCTTTCCCGAGGGTCTACCAACTCTGTGTTCATGACCCCAGAGGGACCCTCCGCCCCCTCTAGGTCCCCGACACTTGCCGATGCCCTGGATATCTTTACGAGGCTAGCAGCATAACAGCTTCTGGCCTCCTTTTGATCAGCGTGCACCTCTCCGATATTATTTCCCACTGGGAACTTCATTACTAAATGGCTTGTAGACACTACTGCCTGCAGCTTGTTGAGGGTGGGCCTGCCAAAAATGCAATTATACGCTGATGGTGCAGCAACCACGATAAAGTCAGCCTCAACTGTTCTGCTCAACGGAGCCTTTCCGATGGTCACTCGTAGGCGAACTACTCCCTCTGCCTGTACGGTAGCTCCTGCGAATCCCACCAACATGCCTGGGAAGGGCTTCAAGCCTTCGCTCCGCAACCCCAGCTACTTGTATGTGTCATAATAAAGGACGTTAGCTGAGCTCCCTTGGTCTACCAGGATTCGCTTTACCGCAAAGTTTGCGATAACTGCTGTAATAACCATGGGGTCCTCATGCTCCGGGTCCTGCCCCGCGAAGTCTTCGTCTGAGAAAGTAATCCGCGGGGAAGGCTGCTTTGTCCTTGGCTTCTTGGCCTCGTGCTCCAACCTCATGACGAACCTAACCTGCCGCTTCTTTGTGTGGGGGTCCGCCTCAGTGCCCCGCACTACTCCTCCTGCTATGACATGTATAGTCCCGGCCACATTATCTGTGTTGTCTTCTCGGTGCCTTTGATCGCCACCTCGATGGCTGCGGTCATCACGTCTTTGATCTCTCCTATCCCCCGTTCCTTCCTGCCGACCCTTCTCTAAGTACTGCTTCAAGAGGCCCTTTCTCGCCAGGTCCTCCAACTGATCCTTCAGGGCTGCGCATGCCTCCGTGTCATGGCCAAAGTTCCTGTGAAACTTACAATACTTGTTGCGATCCGCATGGTTTGACACAGCTTTGGGGGGAGGATACTGGATGATGTTGGAACTATGCACTTCCTCCAAGATTTGGGCCTGACTCTGACTGAGGGGGGTGTACGAGCTGAACCTGGGTCCGAACGATCGGGAGGGCTTTTGCCTCCGCTCCCTTCGGTTCCAATCATCCCTCCGATTGTCCTTCCTGTCTTCCCTTCTGTATCCGTCATTCCGGCTCCTAGAAGGCTCCGACTCCTCCCTCCTGGACTGCCCTCCTTCTTTAGCCTGCTGCACTTCCTCAAATGCAATGTACTTGGTGGACCTCGCCAGTAGTTCCGCCATGGTTTTCGGGGGCTTCTTTGTGATAGAGCAGCAAAATAACTTGCTCTGCAGGTTAATCGTTAGATAGCTAAGCGCGACCTCCATCTTTAGTCCTTGAATCTGTCTGGCCGCTTTGGTGAACCTAATGAGGAAATCCTTGAGGGATTCCTCCTTCCCCTGCACCACATTCTTCAGGCAGTGGGCGGTCCGCTTAATCGTCCTACTGGTGGCGAAGTAAGATGTGAATCTCTTAGATAACTGCCTGAAAGAGGAGATGCTTCCCGACGGCAAGTCAGAGAACCAGAGCTGCGCATCCCCGTCTAGAGTGGATGGAAAGGCTCTGCACATCACTTCGTCCGGTGACCCGGCATACAGCATTGCCGCCTTGAAGGAATTCACATGGGCCACTGGATCGGAAGTTCCATCATAGTGTTTCAGTTGCGTTGGAGTTCTGAGCTTTCGCATTGCCACATCCATAATGCGATCGACGAACGGATATCTCCTCCTCTTCTTTGGGGGCATGTAGTCGGAGGACTGTGAGGAAAAACTTGATTCCCCCGATCTGGATTTCGACGAACTCCCATTCGACTCCTCGTGCCTCTCGCGCCGCTTGCTGCTCTTTCGAGAGCCAGATTTGTGGGAGTCCTGCCTCTTTGAGTTGTCCCCTTCTCCTTCCATGCCTCCCATCTTCTTACGCATCTCCTGGATTTCCTCCTGGAGTAACTTCTGCTGCTCAAGAAGGGCTATCATCACATCGTCCCTTGGATCTGGAGGTAGGTTCACTGAACCCTGCTTCGGAGTACCTCCTGGCCCAGCTTCTCGCGCCCTCTCCTGCGCAGCTCTTCGTGCCGTCAGTGCTTCCAGCAAGGCGGTGGTTCGATCCTGTGAGGGTCCACCGGCCGCTCCTCCTTCTATCCTTTGAGTCGCCATGTCGAATTCCTGAAAGGAAAGAAAAGATACGTGGTGTTTTCGGGTGTGAAAACGTTCCCACAGACGGCGCCAGTGGTGAATTAGTCTCCTCCGGTCCAACTCCTGCTCCCAGAACGCGACCTGCAATCAACCCACGACGGGAGGGGGCTCCCGTGGTAGGACTCCGATGCTAAAGTCAGTGATCGGAAGTAAGAGTATATGGTGAGTGAGTATAGATTCAATACCTGTTATGGTGAAACCCTCCTCGCCTATATAGGCTTCGCCAGGGGTGTTTTGGGCCTTTCCGGGGAAGTCGTTTTGGCGCGAGTCCATGTCAGCATAACTACCCGGAAAGTGCGGCGGCGTGAATAACACCCGTGACGTTGACGGGTGGTCCCTCGGGTCGAGGGGAGCCGTAGGGGTCCGATGGCGGACCCCAGGCTGGGGCCTCATATCGGATCCGAGCCTTGGGCGCCCTCGTAGCGGAGCCGAGGCCGAGGGCTCGTCAAGAGGGCTCTGCCGTATCAGAGATCTTAAAAGACTACGACTTCAAATTGAAGTAGCATCCACGAAAAGCAAATGTGGTAAGATATACCTTGAGTAGAAAGTCTCCACACATGTCTCAACTGTGAGTTAATAAGCTAAGGTTAATAGAGAATTATAGAGATTTAAATCCTTCCATCATATTTCTACCGGATAGAATGTAACCATAGGGATCCAAAAAAAAGAGAAATTAGAAGCTTGGAAAGAAAGAAAATGAGTTCATAGAGTTTTAACGGACTCGAAAGGGTTCAAATAGTCATTTGATGGAATACTATTATTCCAAGAAAGAGTGTAGAGTTCAAGATAGGTAAATGAGTCTTATTGAAAGTAGAAAAAACCATTGGAAACTAAGGGATGGGATGTAGCTCAATGGTGGAGCATTTAACTTACATCCTAAAAACCTATAAGACTGAAGAAAAATGAAACTAAGCGGATTGAAAAGTATGATTATTTCAAATTGGAAAAGGGTGATGTAGGATGATTCCTCTTCTCAAGAAGCAACCTAAAGGATAAAAGATATGAGAAAGTCATATCTAGAATGATTAGAGTAGGTATGCTTCAAATTTCGAGGACGAAATTTTTAATAAGGTGGGGGGAATTGTAACATCCGCCTTTTTCAGTTAATGGAATAATTATTTGTTAACTAAATCTAACTCGATGCTTGTGCTTGACATTGATTGTTGCATTTAGAAAGCATATAGAAATGCACTAGTTTAAGAAAAGAATTGAGAATGGACTAAAAAGAAAAGGGCTAAAGTGCAAGAGAAAGTTGGTGGGTGAGTGAGAGAAATGAATTTCTCCCAAATCCCTTGCCACCAGCCCTTACACGCCTAGGCAAGGTGGCAACACCACCATTTCACACACACTTCATCACTTTTAGAGAGAGAAGGAGTTAGAGAGAAGGAGGAGAACTCAAAAGAGGATCCAAGCTTTGGAATCCGAATTTAGCAAGAATTGAACCGTAGAATTGCAGCTGAACACCAACTAAACAAGAATCTAGCTTCAAATTTAAGGTAATTAAACTACCAACCTCTATAATTTTCAAGTTATATTTTTCAAGAAATGGCCCAAAAATGAGTTTCGGATTTATGAGCCATTTAAGAGGTTTAAAACTGCTTCCTTATGATTTTCGAACTTAGAATGGATGTAGATGATGAATGCATGCTTGGATTTTAGCTGGAAATTAGATAATTTAGAAGGGTAAGGAAATGGGTATGGGTTTGAGCTTCAAATTTAGATTTAAGCTTGTTTAACCATGTTTCGGGGCTAGTTTTTCATGGGTTTTAACGTGTTAATGATAGAAAACAAGTTTATAAAACTTCCATGACTTGAATGGTAGGATTCTTGGTTGAATTCTTGAGTAAAGATACTTTAAAAACCCAGAAATTAACGTAGCAGTCGACTCGTAGGCCAAACCAGTCGACTTCCATGTTCTTTTCTGCCCAGAGTTCATGCCAAGAACATACCAGTCGACTGCCAGCTCAAACCAGTCGACTTTCGTGTCCAGAAACGAAACAGAGACTAATCAGTCGACTGGTGTGTTACAACAGTCGACTTGCATGAAGAAAAATGTGAAAAACATACTTAATGAGCTTCAAAAATCATGCATTTTGGCAGGTTAAAACTAGATTCATTGAAGTTCTTGATTGCCAAATTTCATTAATTTTGGATCCTGTTTGGTACCCGTTTTGCACCTCTGAAGTTCAAAAACTTATGCAGAAAATATTTACTGGTTTTTATAATTTCATTTACTTGTTGAGGTACCAAATGAAGGATTTAAAGGCTAACATTTTATATGTAGATTCCTAAGATCCATAAAATGGGATCTGGAAATTCTCATATCATTTGGAACTCATTTGGTATGGTTTTGACAAGAATTTACAAAAGTCTGGTCTGCTGCCTTGTCACATCAGACCGCTACTGTTAAACTTGATTTTTAGGGGGCAAACATGTGAGTTTTGAGCTATGATTTGGCAGACAACTATATTTTATATTCCTAAACATTTCATAATTATTTCAAAATTTTTGGAGTTTTATAGAACAAGCTATGGGTTTACAAAGTTGGAAAGTTTACGAAATGAACTTGAAACAGTTTGTTTTGCAAAAGTTCCTTCTTTAACACTTCGAAAAGGATTTCAAATGCCCCATGACATGCTTAAACATTATATTCTAAGTTTAGAAATTAATATGAGCTAAGGGTAGAGAAAAATAACATGGAAAAGAGAAGAGTAAGTATCTTACATATATGTGTTGCAAATAGATAGGTCCATAATCGATTGACCAATTGTCGGTATGGGACGGCCGTTGGAACTTCCACGGTTGAGCCATAATTTGGGATGGTAAAACATCCAATGGATTGATGAAGAAATTTTATGAAAACACCGTGTTGGTTGTTTAATTTTAAGCTAGTAGGCTCTATATGGCCAAATCAAGAGTGACATGCTTAAAATTAGATTAACCATGATTGGGACCTAGATATTTCATCTCATATTTGTATAGATAGCATACAGAAAGGGAAGATCTACATAAACGAATATGAGAAGAACCGTTAAAAAGAGACGGGGATCTCTAAATTTTAAGTAGAAGTGACTCCCCTGGCTAAGTAAAACCAACTAGAAATGGATACGACCTACCGAGAAAAGGGGGTGATCTCATAGTACTCGGATCCACTGGGGGACGCTCCAGATAGTACACAGAACATAAATAGCTTAATTGCTATAGGTTTTTACTTATTAATAGCCACTAGAATTGTATGTGCGAGTATCCACTGGGTGGTGCTCCCTATACTCAAATGTTTTTCATGAAATGGGGCAAAGGCCCATATGTTTTATAATGTTGTTATTTCTCTACCATTCAAACATGTAAGATCATGTTTAAGAAGTATGTGTTCATATTAAGTGTTTTATGACATGTAAGCATGCCATTCCATTTCATATACCCTAACATGTAAGAATTTCCATGCTAAATGTTTTATGAAGAATATGACATGCATAAGTTTTAAGTTAAACATCACATCCATGTTTTATATGTATGATGAGAAAGGAATGCAGAGATTTCTGTGCA
Source organism: Senna tora (assembly GCA_014851425.1). NCBI lineage: Eukaryota > Viridiplantae > Streptophyta > Magnoliopsida > Fabales > Fabaceae > Senna > Senna tora. The sequence continues at coordinate 67,076 of JAAIUW010000095.1, read as the reverse complement.
AGGCACAGTGGTGCACAACAATGAGTTTGAAATTAGGTAGTTTTGATTATTGGGGTTTATCCTCATTACGTTGGTGTGTATCAGCTGATTAGGTACCTGAATGCCTACGAGATGCGGTTGGAGCACTGGGTAGCCTGACCTTTGAAAAGAAGTGGACCAGATAGTCTAGATGCATATAGTTTCATTTTGTATATGTTGAAATGTCCATCCCTTTGAGCCATTAACCTTAGGTATAATTTTGGAAAGGTTAAATGGCATATTTTGTACATGTATAGATAACGGATGAAGATAAGGGTTTTTATTTGTGATGTATATAAGTAAGAATATATGTGTATATATCAAATATATTTGTATATATACATAATATAAATACGAAGAAGTTTTTAACCATGGATTATTATGTATGATTGTTTGTATGCTTCCGTGTTTTAAGTATGCGCGAGAGATACCCGAGAGATAGAACCCTAACTAGTTCCACTTATTTAATTAATATGGAAAAAGTTTTAATAAATTCGGGTAGAAGCAGAGAGGTAACACACCGGTTCTAGGTCAAAGATATGTTCTATATACTCAAACTCTGATTTCTAAAGGGTCTGGAATTGGGGTGTGACATTTCGCCGGTGAGTGTTTCGAAAACTTGATATTCACCAGTGTTTGCCGGTGAGTGTTTCGAAAACTTGATATTCATCAGTTTTCGCCAATGAGTGTTTCGAAAACTTGATTTTCTTGTTAATCAATTTTCGCCGCTGAGTGTTTCAAAAAGTTGATATTCATCAGTTTTCGCCGGTGACTGTTTCGAAAACTTGATATTTAACAGTTTTCGCCGGCGAGGGTTTCAAAAACTTCATATTCCTTAGTTTCCACTAATGAGTGTTTCCAAAACATGATTTTGTTGTTAATCAGTTTTCGCCGTTGAGTGTTTGGAAAACTTGATTTTCATCAGTTTTCGCCAGTGAGTGTTTTGAAATTTTGATATTCATCAGTTTTCGCCAATGAGTGTTTCGAAAACTTGACGTTCATCACATTTCACCGATCAGTGTTTCGAAAACTTGATATTCATTAGTTTTCGGCAATGAGTGTTTCGAAAATTTATTTTCTTGTAAAGCGGTTTTCGCCGATAAGTGTTTCGAAAACTAGAAATTCATCAGTTTTCGCCGGTGAGTGTTTCGAAAACTTGATACTCACCAGTTTTCACCAATGAGTGTTTCGAAAACTTGATATTGATCAGTTGTCGCCGGTGAGTGTTTCGAAAACTTGATATTCAATAGTTTCTGCCGGTGAGTGTTTCGAAAACTTGATATTCATCAGCTTTCACCAATGAATGTTTCAAAAACTTGATTTTCTTGTTAATCAGGTTTCGCCGATGAGTGTTTCAAAAACTTGGTTTTCTTGTTAATCAGTTTTCGCCGATGAGTCTTTCAAAAGTTGATATTGATCAGTTTTTGCCGGTGAATGTTTTGAAAACTTCATATACATTAGTTTTCACCGGAGAGTGTTTCGAAAACTTGGTTTTCTTGTTAATCAATTTTTGTCGATGAGTGTTTCGAAAACTTGATATTCATCAGTTTTCATCGATGAGTGTTTTGAAAACTTGATATTTATCAATTTTCGCCAATGAGTGTTTCGAAAACTTGATTTTCTTGTTAATCAATTTTCGCGGATGAGTGTTCGAAAACTTGATATTCATCAGTTTTCGCCAATGAGTGTTTCGAAAACTTGATTTTCTTGTTAATCAGTTTTCGCCGATGAGTGTTTCAAAAACTTGATATTCATCAGTTTTCGCCGGTGAGTGTTTCGAAAACTTGATATTCATAAGATTTAGCCGGTGAGTGTTTTGAAAACTTGATATTCATCAGTTTTCATTGGTGAGTGTTTCGGAAACTTGATATTCATCTATTTTCACCAATGAGTGTTTCGAAAATTTGTTTTTCTTGTTTATCAGTTTTTCGCCGTTCAGTGTTTCGAAAACTTGATATTTATCAGCTTTTGCCGGTGAGTGTTTCGAAAACTTGATATTCATCAGTTTTCGCCAATGAGTGTTTCGAAAACTTGATATTCATCAGTTTTTGCCGGTGAGTGTTTCGGAAACTTGATATTCAACGGTTTTCGCCAATTTGTGTTTCCAAAACATGATATTCGTTTGTTTTCGTTGATGAGTGATTCGCAAATTTGATATTCTTCAGTTTTCGCCAATGAGTGTTTCGAAAACTTGATTTTCTTGTTAACCTATTTTCGCCGTTGAGTGTTTGGAAAACTTAATATTCATCAGTTCTCACCGATGAGTGTTTCGAAAACTTGTTATTCATTAGTTTTCGCCAATGAGTGTTTCGAAAACTTGATTTTCTTGTTAATCATTCTTTGCCGTTGAGTGTTTTTAAAACTTGATATTCATCAGTTTTCGCCGGTGAGTGTTTTGAAAACTTGATATTCATCAGTTTTCACCAATGAGTGTTTCGAAAACTTGATATTCATCAGTTTTCACTGGTGAGTGTTTCGAAAACATGATATTCATCAGTTTTCGCCAATGAGTGTTTCGAAAACTTGATTTTCTTGTTAATCAGTTTTCGCCGATGAGTGTTTCAAAAACTGGATATTCATCAGTTTTCGCCGATGAATGTTTCAAAAACTTGATATTGATCAGTTTTCGTCGATGAGTGTTTCGAAAACTTGATATTCATCAGTTTTCGTCAATGATTGTTTCGAAAACTTGATTTTCTAGTTAATCTGTTTTCGTCGATGAGTGTTTCGAAAATTTGTTTTTCTTGTTAACCAGTTTTCGCCGTAGAGTGTTTCGAAAACTTTATATTTGTCATCTTTCGCCGGTGAGTGTTTCGAAAACTTGATATTCATTAGTTTTCGCCGGTGAGTGTTTCAAAAACTTGATATTCATCAGTTTTCGCCAATGAGTGTTTCGAAAACTTGATATTCATTAGTTTTCGCCGGTGAGTGTTTCGAAAACTTGATATTCATCAGTTTTCGCCAATGAGTGTTTCGAAAACTTGATATTCATTAGTTTTCGCCGGTGAGTGTAACACCCCAATTCTCGCCAATGTGTGTTTCGAAAACTTGATATTCATCAGTTTTCGCCAGTCATTGTTTCGAAAACTTGATATTCGTAAATTTCGCCAATGAGTGTTTCGAAAACTTGATATTCATTAGTTTTCGCTGGTGAGTGTTTCGAAAACTTGATATTCATCAGTTTTTGCCGGTGAGTGTTTCGGAAACTTGATATTCATCAGTTTTTGCCGGTGAGTGTAACACCCCAATTCTCTACGTCCATTTTTAGTATATAATCCTAAATTAGCGTGTTACTACATTTTTACCCGAATTTATTAAAACTTTTGCCAAATAGTTTAATTAGATTGAGTTGGTTTAGGTTCTATCTCTCGGGTATCTCACTAGTATCTTAAGCGGAAGCATAAAGTATAATCTCTACATACATAATCAATTAACCATATTTACCTTCATAAACTTCTACATACATAATTACATAATTTCATATATATATGTATATATACACATCCATCATGGTCAAAGTCAACTAGAGTCCCGAGAAGGAAAAAGATCTAGAGATAGCAAGCATCTTAAGATCTTAGTCCTTAACCTACTAGTGGATAAGAACTCTAGTCCATACATACATACAAACTATCCATATATTAACATAGTATAACTCCATCCCTTTCTATACATACCATCTAGCAACCTCTATGGCCTTTCCAAAAATATATAAGGCACAAGGTCAAGGGATTGGAGGAATTCAAAATCATATATAATCATCCATCATAAAGTCAGACAGGCTGAGTAGGGGTCAGATATGTAACTACATCCACTACTACATCACTAATAACTATAATCTAGCCCTGTATTGGATCGTGCCTCCACTCCAGCTGAGCCTCCAGCGTAACTAAGTACCTAGGCATCTGATACAAATCAACATAATCATGAGATTATAATCTCAGTAATCATGGCAACCTGTTTCCAAAATCGCTAATGTGTACCACTGTATTACCATACAGAAATCACTGCATTTCTCATTACATTTCATATCATAAAATCCTGGATGCACCATTATCATTAACTTTAAAGCATATTATGGCATATATCATCACCAATGCATCAATTGAAACATACTTACGGTTAGCATGGTATGGTATAATCATTATACTTCACATTTAAACATTTCATAGCAATATGGACATTTCATTAACATTCATAATCATTTCATAAAACGTGGAAATAACAAGCATTCAAAACATATGGGTATTTAACCCTAATCTTTCATAAAAAACATTGAGCATCGGGAGAGTTGTCCAACAACTACTCGCACATATCCATTCATTTATTTGACACACTGGTCTTCCTCGATGGGTCACAGTTTTGTCCATTTCATTCATTTGACACACTGATCTTCCCCTGTGGGTCACAGTTTTGTCCATTTCATTCTTTGGATACAATGCATCTTCCCCTCTTGGGTGACAATTTTATCCTTTAACATTCATTCATTCATAGGGTACAATGCTTCTTCCCCGAAGGGTCACACTTTTACCCTTAACCTTACATTCATGGGATACTACGCATCTTTCCCAAAGGATCACTATTTTTGTCCATGACCTGTCATTGCCATAAGACACAAGGTATCTTTCCTAAAGGATCACGATTTTATCCCTTGATATGCTATTCTCATGTACATACATTGTAAAGAAATAGTCCCAATCATGGTTAATCTAATTTTAAGCATGTCACTCTTGATTTGGCCACATAGAGTCTACTAGCTTAAAATTAAACAACCAACACGGTGTTTTAGTAAACTTTCATCATCAATCGATTGGATGTTTTACCATCCCATATTATGGATCAACCGTGGAAATCTCAACGGCCGTCCCATACCGACAATTGGTCAATCGACTATGGACATCTTCTTCTACAGAGGATGTATATGGAATACTTAGCTCTCTTTTCATTTTACTATGTTATTTCCCTTAATCCATGTCCCATATTGTCCTTTAATCCTTTAAAATTAAGTTTAAGTATGTAATTGGGCTCTTAAAACTTTGTTTCATAAGATGTAAAACATGCTCATAAACTGCCCTGTATCAGTCGACTGCTCCCAAGACATCAGTCGACTGTTCACTCTTTGAAAAATATATATAAAAAGAGGCAGTAGCTTATCAGTCAACTGCTAGAACTTACTAGTCGACTGGTAGCTCTCTGTGTTCCATCAGTCGACTGTCCCAAGCATAGCAGTCGACTGCTTACTCTTGAAACCTTCAACAATTTAATATTTAACAAATTGAATTTCTGGGTTGAATCTGGATTTTTCATGATTCAAGAACATGGAAGTCGACTGATTGGGCATGGCAGTCGACTGCCATATGCGTTTCTGGGAAATCTAGAAAAATATAATGAGTTAAGAACACAGCAGTCAACTGCTAAGCCTATCAGTCGACTGTTGTGCCTCTGTCTTAAATTTCTTTGAATTTTTGGGCACGACAGTCGACTATTAGAGGCTATCAGTCGACTGTTGTGCCTCTGCCCTGTTTTCGCAAAACCTTTAAATCACATATTCCAACCCAAAATTCATCATCCAAATACATGCAAGGTGTCCAAAACATTCTCAAGCATAAAAATGGCAATACCCATGAACAATCTTAGCCCAAACATGCTGAAACTTCCGTAGATTTAATTATGAACATGATACCAAAACCCATAGCGAAACCCATTTCTAAATCTTCATTGTTAGCATTCAGAGATACATGCAAACATCAATAGGCATCCATCTAAGTTCCAAAATCATAGAAATGCAGGTTTGTACTCTCTATTTCGGCCCAGAAGTTCAAAATAAGAAATTGGCCATTTTTAATCAAAATCTTAACTTTCCAAAAAGTGAGAGTTGGAAGACATGATTACCTTAACTCCAAACTAGATTGTGTTTATAGTGATGTGTAGATGCTATCTTATAAATTTCCCCAGCTGAATCGAGCCCTAGTCCGAATTCCCAACTTCCCCTTCAAGCTTTTCTCTTCCTTCTCTCTACCTCTCTCTCTCTCTCTAGTTGATGAAATGTGATGAATGTGTGGGGAGGTGGCTATGTTTCAGCCCCTTTAGAGTGGCTAAGTGATGACTCACCACTTTCCCACTCCTTCTTACATTCATGCCCTTAATTCTACTTGATTCATTGCTTTCATTAAAAATAGAGTTAATCACTCTACCTTGACACTCAGGACGGAAGTGTTCAAAATTCTATTGGTCATTCTAATTCTAAGCTAAAATTATTAATTACATTCCCCTAAAGCTTTTCTTTACACCTAAGTCCTCTTCCATCTAAACTTTCCTTTCTTTTCATTCAAGTCCCTCTAACATAATTAACCTATTTCTAATGCAAGTTTACATGCTTCTAGATGCATCAAACACATACAAAAAACCTAAATTCCTCTAGCAAACAATTAATTACATCATTGGGAGAGGCGGATGTTACAGTGAGTGTTTCGAAAACTTGATATTCATTAGTTTTCGCCAACGAGTGTTTCAAAAACTTGATTTTCTTGTTAATCTGTTTTCGCCGTTGAGTGTTTGGAAAACTTGATATTCATCAGTTCTCACCGATGAGTGTTTCGAAAACTTGATATTCATCAGTTTTCGCCAATGAGTGTTTCGAAAACTTGATTTTCTTGTTAATCAATTTCCGCCGATGACTGTTTCGAAAACTTGATTTTCTTGTTAATCAGTTTTCGCCGTTGAGTGTTTTTAAAACTTGATATTCATCAGTTTTCGCCGGTGAATGTTTCGAAAACTTGATATTGATCAGTTTTCGCCAATGAGTGTTTCGAAAACTTGATTTTCTTGTTAATCAGTTTTCGCTGATGAGTATTTCAAAAACTTGATATTCATCAATTTTTGACGATGAGTGTTTTGAAAACTTGATATTCACTAGTTTTTGCTGGTGAGTTTTCGAAAACTTGATATTCAGCAGTTTTTGCCAATGAGTGTTTCGAAAACTTGTTTTTCTAGTTAATCAGTTTTCGTCGATGAGTGTTTCGAAAACTTAACAATCATCACTTTTCACCGATGAGTGTTTCGAAAACTTGATATTCATAACTTTTCGCCAATGAGTGCTTCGAAAACTTTATTTTCTTGTTAATCAGTTTTTTGCCGATGAGTGTTTCGAAAATTAGATATTCATCAGTTTTCGCCAATCAATGTTTCGAAAACTAGATTTACTTGATAATCAATTTTCGCTGATGAGTGTTTCGAAAATTTGATATTCATCAGTTTTTGCCATTGAGTGTTTCGAAAACATGATACTCATCAGTTTTCTCCAATGAGTGTTTCGAAAACTTGGTTTTCTTGTTAATCAGTTCTCGCCGATAAGTCTTTTAAAAAGTTGATGTTGATCAGTTTTTGCTGGTGAGTGTTTTGAAAACTTGATATTCATTAGTTTTCGTCGGTGAGTGTTTCAGAAACTTGGTTTTCTTGTTAATCAATTTTTGCCGAAGAGTGTTTCGAGAACTTGATTATCTTGTTAATCAGTTTTCGTCGATGAGTGATTCGAAAACTTGATATTCATCAGTTTTCGCCAATGAGTGTTTCGAAAACTTGATTTTCTTGTTTATCAGTTTTCGCCGATAAGTGTTTCAAAAACTTGATATTCATCGTTTTTCACCAGTGAGTGTTTCGAAAACATGATATTCATCAGTTTTCGCCAATGAGTATTTCGAAAACTTGATTTTCTTGTTAACCAGTTTTCGCCGACGAGTGTTTCGAAAACTTGATATTCATCGATTTTCACCGATGAGTGTTTCGAAAACTTGATATTCATCAGTTTTCGCGAATGAGTTTTTCGAAACTTGATTTTCTTGTTAATCAAATTTCACCGATGAGTGTTTTAAAAACTTGATTTTCTTGTTAATCAGTTTTCGCCGTTGAGTGTTTTGGAAACTTGATTTTTATCAGTTTTCATCGGTGAGTGTTTTGAAAAGTTGTTATTCATCATTTTGCGCCCGTGAGTGTTTTGAAAACTTGATATTCATCAGCTTTCGCCAATGAGTGTTTCGAAAACTTGATTTTCTTGTTAATCAGTTTTCGCCGATGAGTGTTTCAAAATATTGATATTCATCAGTTTTCGCCGGTGAGTGTTTCGAAAACTTGATATTCACTAGTTTTCGCCGGTAAGTGTTTCGAAAATTTGATATTCACTAGTTTTCGCCGGTGAGTGTTTCGTAATCTTGATATTCATCAGTTTTCGCCAATGAATGTTTCGAAAACTTCATTTTCTTGTTAATCAGTTATCGCCGATGAGTGTTTCGAGAACTTGATATTCATCATTTTTCGCCGGTGAGTGTTTCGAAAACTTGATATTCATCAGTTTTTGCCAATGAGTGTTTCGAAACTTGATTTTCTTGTTAATCAAATTTCGTCGATGAGTGTTTTGAAATCTTGATTTTCTTGTTAATCAGTTTTCGCCGTTGAGTGTTTTGGAAACTTGATTTTTATCAGTTTTCGCCGGTGAGTGTTTTGAAAAGTTGTTATTCATCATTTTGCGCCCGTGAGTGTTTTGAAAACTTGATATTCATTAGCTTTCGCCAATGAGTGTTTCGAAAACTTGATTTTCTTGTTAATCAGTTTTCGCCGATGAGTGTTTCAAAATATTGATATTCATAGTTTTCGCCGGTGAGTGTTTCGAAAACTTGATATTCACTAGTTTTCGCCGGTGAGTGTTTTGAAAACTTGATATTCATCAATTTTTACCAATGAGTGATTCGAAAATGTGATTTTGTTGTTAATTAGTTTTCGTCGGTGAGTGTTTCGAAAACTTGATATTCATCAGTTTTCGCCAATGAGTGTTTCAAAAACTAAATATTCATCAATTTTCGCCCGTGAGTGTTTCGAAAACTTGATATTCATCAGTTTTTGCCAATGAGTGTTTCGAAAACTTGATTTTCTTGTTAATCAGTTTTCGCCGATGAGTGTTCCAAAATGTTGATATTCATCAGTTTTCGTCGGTGAGTGTTTTGAAAACTCTATATTAACTAGTTTTCGCCGGTGAGTGTTTCGAAAAACTTGATATTCACCAATTTTCGCCAAAGAGTGTTTCGAAAACTTAGTTTCCTTGTTCATCTGTTTTCGCCAATGAGTGTTTCGAAAACTTGGTTTTCTTGTTAATCAATTTTCGCCGAAGAGTGTTTCAAAAACTTGATATTGTTCAATTTTTTCCGATTAGTGTTTCGAAAATTTGATAATCATTAGTTTTCGCCGGTGAGTGTTTCGAAAACTTGCTTTTCTTCTTAATCAATTGTCGCATATGAGTGTTTCAAAAAGTTGATATTCTTTAGGTTTTGACAATGGGTGATTAGAAAACTTGATTTTCTTCTTAATCAATTTTCGCCAATGAATGTTTCGAAAAGTTGATATTCATAAGTTTTTGCTGGTGAGTGTTTCAAGAACTTTATATTCATAAGTTTTCGTCGGTAAGTGTTTCGAAAACTTCATTTTCATCAGTTTTCGCCAATGATGTTTCGAAAACTTGATTTTCTTGTTAACCAGTTTTCGCTGATAAGTGTTTCGAAACCTTGAAATTCATCAATTTTCGCCGGTGAATGTTTCGAAAACTTGACATTTATTAGTTTTCACCAATGAGTGTTTCAAAAACTTGATTTTCTTGTTAATCAGTTTTCACCAATGAGTGTTTCGAAAACTTGATATTTATCAATTTTCGCCGGTGAGTGTTTCGAAAACTTGATATTCATTTGTTTTCGCAGGTGAGTGTTTCGAAAACTTCATATTCATCAGTTTTCACCAATGAATGTTTCGAAAACTTGGATTTCTTGTTAATCAGTTTTCGCCGACGAGTGTTTTTGAAAACTTGATATTCATCAGTTTTCGCCGATGAGTGTTTCGAAATTAGATAATTTAGAAGGGTTTGGGAAATGGGTATGGGTTTGAGAGAAAACCATGATTTGAGCTAGTTTAATCTTGTTTTTGGACAAGTTTTTCATGGGTTTTGATGCATAAATAATAGGGATTAAGTTCCACTTTTGGTTTTCAAGTTTGGGGCTTTAATTTGGACAAAATGAAGCTTTTTAAAAACATTTTCGCCCCGTATCAGCCAGCTGATAGCTAGAATAGCCGGCTGATGTGTTCATAAATTGCCCAAAAAACTTTCCAGAATAAGAACAGCCGGCTGCTAGCTAAGAACATCCGGCTAATGCGTTTATTTTTCCCAGAATGTTCATATTTTTGCCCAGGAAGAACCATATTTTGCCCAGAAATTTCCAGAATTAGAATAGTCGGCTAATGGCTTAAGAACAGCCGCCTGTTGTACTTTTAAGGTGGCTGAAAAAGCTCTACAGAGAGTTATCAACCGGCTGTTAAGGTCTCTGGAAAATTTTGTTTATCAAATTTAAGGGCCAATCAACCGGCTGATGGCCCCAATCAGCCCGCTGATAGACCCCCGTTTTGCATAGTGAACTTAATCACCTTAAAATGATGTTTTTAAACCTCCTAATTCATTCTCAAACATGATGATCTAGTTTATAAAGTAATATGAGCTACGAGTAGAGAGAAATAACATAGAAAAGAGAAGAGTAAGTATCTAGTGTGTATGCTTTGAAAATGAAAAGGTCCATAATCGAATGTTTCAAATATTGGTATGGAACGACCGTTGACTTTCCACGGTGGTGTCATGTTTTAGGATGGTAAACATCCAATTGACCGAGTAAATCGCTTCGAAAACACCGTGTTGGTTACCGAATTTTAAGTTGGTGGACCAAATTATTAAAGATCGGGCCATATACTTAAAGCTTGGATAACCAAAATGGGGACCTAGTCATTTTACCTTATACTCACTTAGATAGCATACAAGAAGGGAGGATCTACATATAGAAATATGAGAAGAACCGTTAAAAAGAGATGGGGACCTCTAAATCAAAAAGAGAAGAACCGTTATGATAGACGGGGACCTCTAAGTTTAGGAGGAGAAGAACCGTTAGCAAGAGACGGGGACCTCCAAATTCTAAGTAGAAGTGACTCCCTGGCTAAATAGAACCAATCAGAAGTAGAGACGATCCATCAGTTAAAGGATGGTGATCTATAAACCAGAATAGTACTCGGATCCACTGGGGGACGCTCCAGATAGTACACAGAATAGAAATAGCTTGATTGCTATGGGTTCTTATCTTTATATGCCACTAGAATTGTATGTATGAGTAATCACAAGGTGCTGCCTCTCTATGCTCTTATATTTCTATTTTGATTGTTATTTCTCTACCTCTCAGATATAAGAGAATATGTCTAGAAGTTGATGCTCATATTTATGTTTAAGAAAAGTATGCCATTCCATTTCACATGCCCAGTTTTGCATGAATTTCCATGCTATAAGTTTTCCTCAGAGTATCACATGCATGAATTTTAAGTTAAACATCACATCCATGTTTTATATGTATGAGAGAAAAGGAACTACAGTGAATTTCTGTGCAAGGCACAGTGGTACACAACGATGAGTTTATAAACAGGTAGTTTTTGATTAATGGGGTTTATCCTCATTACGTTGGTGTGTATCAACTGACTAGGTACCGGATGCCTATAAGACGAGATAGGAGCGATGGGTAGCTCAACCTTTTGATAAGAAAGATACTAGAAGAAGTAGAAGCATATAGTTTTTAGTTATGTAAACTTATGTATGTACATCCCTTTGAAACCATTAACCTTAGTATATCTTTTGGAAGGTTAATTGGTATATTTTGTATATGTATATGTACAATGGATGAGAACAAATGTTTTAATACATGTATGCAAATGTGGATGACAAGTTTGACCTTTTATGAATTAGTAAGTTAAAGGTCATAATCTATATTTGTTAGAATGTAGATTATCATCTTTTACAAAGCTCTATCTATCATGTATGATGTTATAGTATGTAAGTATGTGTAAATGTTTATGACTATGTTATTTATGATGCATGCTCCCGCAGTAGTTTCGGTATGCGTGAGAGATACCCGAGAGATAGAATCCAACATGTGTTGCTTAATTAATCAAGGGTAAAAGTTAAAATAAATTCGGGTAGAAGTAGTAGTAACACACCGGCTCTAGATCAAAGATATATTCTATATTACAAAACTCTGATTTCTAAAGGGTCTAGAATGGGGTGTTATAGTTACGGTATCAGAGCATACCGTATGTTGGCTAGAACTGACTAGAAATGTTCAAACTAAGAATTAGGATGTAGATTCCTCATAGAAAGGCCTGAATCTAGTTAGGTAACTGAATGTACATAGTGGAACTCTCCTTGTATTCTGGTTGACTTGAGAATGGAGTTTAGAATGGGTAGCTAACATTTATTTTTGAGTCTAATCATCTCTATAATGCAATTGATATTGAGACGTCAATATTGTTTGTTTTGTAGAGTGAAGTATGGCTCCAAGAAGAGATGCTGGAAATCACCGAAAGTGCTAAGGCTAATCCAAGTGGTGATGCGCAGACTATGAGGAGATGGCACGAGCCATGAGAGAACAGGCCAATGCCACCACCCAAATTCCTGCGACATATGCAAGAGGAAAGGGATCATAGGCCACCAGCTCGACCAAATGAGGCTGATGCCTGTCGTGGATGGGCTAGTTTCAAAATGCTAGACCACCTACCCTTTAGGGGCGAATTTAAAACCCAATCCTAGCTGAGGGATGGTTGAAAGAGTTAGAAAAGATATTTAAGGTGTTGAAGTGTACTGAAGAGCAAAAAGTTGAGTTTTCCATCTACATGTGGCCGGAGGAGGCTGAACATTGGTGGAGGGAGCTCAACAATTGATGGAGGCACGAGATGTTCAACTGACATGGGACACCTTCAAGACTGCATTCTTTGGAGAAATACTATCCCATGAAGTGTGAGGAACCAGAAGGAGATAGAATTCTGCAGATAAAGCAAGGAAATATGCCATTCCGAGGAGTTCATTGCCAAGTATGAGGAGTTGTCCAAATTCTTTTCGTACTTGAGACACAGTCCAGATGAAGCATGGAAGGCTATGCATGTGAAATCGGCCTTGAATATCGCCATGCGAAATGTAGTTGCTCCACTTGCGATTAAGAGTTATGCAGAACTGGTAGACAGATGCCGCATAATTGCTTTAAACATTGAGGGAGCTGAGAAGAATAAACAGAAAGTTAATTTCAACAAGAGACCAGTGAACTTCTCTAAAGGCGGAAACAACAAAGGCAAGAAGCCTATGTTGGGAAATAAGTACCAAATCCTTGCTCCGAGTGTGGAAGAAGTCATGGAGGCAGACCGTGTTTTTTTTGGACAAAGTGTTTGCTATAATTGTGGGGAACCCGGACACTTTGCTAAGGATTGTTCCAGCCGAAGAAGACAGGTGATGGAGCAAAACCTCCCACTAAAGGGAGAGTTTTCACTCTCAAGGGCAATGAGGCAGATGAATCCGATGATCTTAACGCAGGTATAGGTTTGATAAATGGTAAATCTTTGAGTGTACTGTTTGATTCGGGTGCTATGCACTCAATTATTAATTCTAAATGTGTGAAGGAATTGAAATTGCCAGTAACTACTCTTCCTTTTGATTTAGCAATTTCTACTCCTACGGGAGAATGTGTTGTGACTTCTTTAATTGTTTGAATTGCCCAATCATTGTGGAGATAGATCTTTCAATGTTGATTTAATATGCATGAATTTGACAGGATATTGATGTAATCTTAGGAATGAACTAGTTGTCTGAAAATCACGTGGTCCTAAATTGTTTGTGATAAGTCTGTGACTTTTATAGATGCCAATACCTTCAGTAAAAGAAATGAGGAGAAAGTTCAAAGAATGAACTTCTTATTTCCTCTGAAGTTGAAATTCGACATAAACTCAATTATATTCCTGTAGTTACAGATTTCCCAGATGTCTTTCCCAGAGGAGATAACTAGTCTTCCTCCTGAGAGAGAAGTTGAGTTCTCTATAGAGTTAGTCCCAGGGACGGGACCAATCTCTATAGCACCATATAGAATGGCCCCTCCAGAATTGAGTGAGTTCAAAAATCAGATAGAGGATTTGCTAAGCAAGCAATTTATCCAATCTAGTGCATCACCATGGGGTGCACCGGTACTATTTGTAAAAAAGGAAAGACGGGACTTTTAGGATGTGTATAGATTATAGACAACTCAACCGGGTAACTGTGAGGAACAAGTACCCAGTCCCTAGGATAGACGATCTTCTCGATCAATTAAGAGGTGCCACAGTGCTTTCAAAGATTGATTTGAGGTCGGGGTACCATCAAATCAGAGTCAAGGCAGAGGACATCCCTAAGACTGCCTTTAGGACAAGGTATGGGCATTATGAATTCTTGTAATGCCTTTGGTCTGACCAATGCCCCAGCTGCCTTTATGGATTACATGAATAGCATCTTTAGACCTACCTCGATCACTTCGTAGTAGTATTTATTGATGACATTCTAGTGTACTCTAGGAATAGGGAAGAACATGAAGTTCATCTTTGAATTGTGCTGCAAGTGCTTAGGGAGAAGCAATTGTACGCAAAACTATCGAAGTGTGAGTTTGGTTAGATGAAGTCAATTCCTAGGTCATGTGATTTCTAAGGATGAGTAGCGGTAGATCCCAGTAAGACGAATGCAGTAGCTAAATGGGAAAGACCAAAAATAGTGACTGAAATTCGTAGTTTTCTCGGATTAGCCGGTTACTATAGGAGGTTCATTCAAGGGTTCTCGCAAATTGCGTTACCCATGACGAGGTTGACACGGAAGGGAGTGCCTTTTGTTTGGACCTTAGAGTGTGAGAGTAGTTTTCAAACACTGAAGGAAAGGTTAACTACCACACCGGTATTAGCCATCCCGATCCTTTAGGTTAGTTTGAGTTGTATACTGACGCGTCTAAAAAGGGATTAGGTTGTGTCCTAATGCAAGACAAGAGGGTAGTAGCCTATGCATCTAGACAGTTGCGTCCGCATTAGGAGAATTATCCGACTCATGATCTAGAGTTAGCAGCCATTGTGTGTGCCCTGAAGATATGGAGGCATTATCTTTATGGGATCAAGTTTGAGATATTTAGTGACCACAAAAAGTCTCAAATATCTCTTTGGCCAAAAAGAATTAAACATGAGACAGAGGAGATGGATGGAGTTCTTAAAGGACTATGATTCGAGTTGAAGTACCATCCAGGTAAGACAAATGTGGTTGCCGATGCCTTGAGTAGAAAATCTCTTCATATGTCTCATTTGATGATCAATGAATTGAGGCAAATAGAAAAGTTTAGAGATTTGAATTTATCCACTCTAGTTTTGCCTGGTAGGTTGTGCTTGAGTCAATTGAAGATAGAATGTGAACCTTAGGCTCAATGTTAGAAACTTAAAAAAGAGGATGAATTCTTGAAGTCTCTAAAGGAACGAAGAATTTGTTAGGTCATCTGATGGAGTCTTAACCTTTCAGGATAGAGTTTATGTCCCAAGCCATGGAGGACTAAGGGATAAAGTGTTAGAGGAAGCACACAAGAGTAATTATACTGTGCATCCAGGTTCCACTAAGATGTACCAAGACCTCAAGAAGAGATTTGGTGGCCAGGTCTGAAAAGAGACATAGCAGAGTATGTCTCTAAATGTCTTACGTATCAGCATGTGAAGATTGAACATCAGAAACCTTCGGGGCTGTTACAACCCTTAGACATTCCTGAATGGAAATGGGATCAAATTTCCATGGATTTTGTCGTAGGTTTACCTAGAACTCAATCAGGAAATGACACTATTTGGTGATAGTAGATAGATTAAGTAAATCCGCACATTTCCTACGAATCAAGATCAGTTTCTCACTAGATAGGTTAGCTCATTTGTACATACAAGAGATAGTGAGGTTGCATGGAGTCCCATCTAGCATTGTCTCAGTAGAGACCCTAGAGATTTTTGAACGCCCTTGCAGGAAGCATTCGGCACCAAGCTGAATTTTCGTACTGCATATCATCCTCAGACGGAGGGACAAACTGAGCGAACCCATTCAAACTTTAGAGGACATGTTGAGGGCATGTGCTCTAGTACAAAAAGGGAAAGTTGGGATAGAAACATTCCTTTAGTGGGATTTCTTACAACAATAGTTTTCACTCCAGTATAGGAATGGCTCCATATGAGGCATTGTATAGAAGAAAGTATAGGTCGCCAATCTGTTGGTTGAGACCGGGGAGAGGCAACTGTTAGGATTCCTGACAAGTTTAAGAAACCACTGATCAAATAAAAATGATCAGAGAGAAAATGAGAAAGGTTCAGGATAGACAAAGAGTTATGCTTAGAAGAGGATGAAATCACTATAATTTAAGGAAGGGGATCACGTCTTCCTCAAAGTCTCTCCAATTACAGGTATTGGTAGGGCTATAAAGTCAAGAAAGTTAAACCCAAGATACATTGGACCATATCAAATTTTGAAAAAGACTCGGTTCATTTGCTTATCAGATTGCATTACCTACTTTTTTGTCAAATCTTCACAATGTGTTTCATGTGTCACAACTTAGAAAAGTAAATTCCAGATCCTTCACATGTTTTAGATATTAGAACAGTACAATTCAAAGAGAATCTAACTTACTATCCTGGACCGATAATGATCATTGGTTCGGATGTCAAGCAATTGAGAAACCAGACTATTCCTTTAGTGAAGGTTTTTATGGGATGAGTCTTCTCCCAAGAGTCAACTTGGGAGAAGGAGAGCTTATGAAACAATCGCATCCCCAACTATTTGTATGAATAGGTAAGTTTTTCAAATTTTGAGGACGAAATTTTAAATAAGGAGGTGGATTGTAACATCCGCTCTTTCTAATTGATATAATGATGTTTTGCTAGAAGAATTAAATGTTTGTAATTGTGTGACATTTCTTGTTGCATTTAGAAAGCATATAGAATGCATTATTCTAAGAAAAGAGGGTGGGAAGGATCTAAAAGATAGAGACTAAAGTGAAAGGAAAAAGTAGTGTGTGAGGGTGAGAAGTGAATTTTCTCCCTAAGGAGGTTGGTGATACATTTTATATGCTAGAGCAACCAGCACACACACACTTACCAATTTCCCACCAACCTAGAGAGAGAGTTAGAGAGAAGGGAGAGAAACTTGAAGGGGAGCTTGGAGACCAAAGGGGTGATTCAAGCTAGGAGAATTTGATTTGAGCTAGGATCGAACGTAGAAACTCAGCTGAACACCAACAACATAAGATTTGAGCTTCAAAACAAGGTAATCAAACTACCAACCTCTCACTTTTTCGGATTAAGGATTTCAAGAAAATGGCCAAAACCTAGCTTTTGAATTTTGGGCCATTTGAGAGGAAAAACATGCTTCCTCATGTTTATGAAATTAGATGGGTTAGATGATGATTTGCATGTCTGGATTTATTGGAAATTAGATAATTTAGAAGGGTTTTGGAAATAGGTATGGGTTTGAGAGAAAAACATGATTTGAGCTAGTTTAATCTTGTTTTGGACAAGTTTTTCATGGGTTTTGATGCATAAATAATAGGGATTAAGTTCCACTTTTAGTTTTCAAGTTTTGGGGCTTTAATTTGGACAAAATGAAGCTTTTAAAAACATTTTCGCCCCGTATCACCGGTTGATAGCTAGAACAACCGGCTGATGTGTTCATAAATGGCCCAAAAAACTTTCCAGAATAAGAACAGCCGGCTGATGCATTTATTTTTCCCAGAATGTTCATATTTTTGCCCAGAAACATCAATATTTTGCCTAGAAATTTCCAAAATTAGAACAGTCGATTGATGGCTTAAGAACAACCGGCTGTTGTGCTTTTAAGGTGGCTGAAAAAGCTCTACAGAGAGCTATCAGCCGGCTGATAGGTCTCTGAAAAATTTTGTTTTTCAAATTTAAGGGCCAATCAGCCTCTGATAGACCCTCATTTTGCATAGTGAACTTAATCACTTTAAAATGATGTTTTAAACTTCTAATTTCATTCTCAAACATGATGATCTAAGTTTATAAAGTAATATGAGCTACGAGTAGAGATAAATAACATATAAAAGAGAAGAGTAAGTATCTAGTGTGTATGCTTTGAAAATAAAAAGGTCCATAATCGAAAGTTCAATTGTTGGTATAGGACGACCGTTGACTTTCCACGGTGGTGTCATGTTTTAGGATGGAAAAACATCCAATTGACCAAGTAAAGCTCTTCGAAAACACCGTGTTGGTTACCGAATTTTAAGTTAGTGGACCAAGTTATTAAAGATCGGGCCATATACTTAAAGCTTGGATAACCAAAATTGGGACCTAGTCATTTTACCTTATACTCACTTAGATAGCATACAAGAAGGGAGGATCTACATATATAAATATGAGAAGAACCGTTAAAAAGAGACGGGGACCTCTAAATCAAAAAGAGAAGAACCGATATGATAGACGGGACCTCTAAGTTTAAGAGGAGAAGAACCGTTAGCAAGAGACGGGGACCTCCAAATTCTAAGTAGAAGCGACTCCCTGGCTAAATAAAACCAATCAGAAGTAGAGACGATCCATCAGTTAAAGGATGGTAATCTATAAACCAGAATAGTACTCGGATCCACTGGGGACGCTCCAGATAGTACACAGAATAGAAATAGCTTGATTACTTTGGGTTCAAACCTTTTATATGCCACTAGAATTGTATGTATGAGTAATCACTGGGTGGTGCTCTCTATGCTCTTATATTTCTATTTTGATTGTTATTTCTCTACCTCTCAGATATATGAGAATATGTCTTGAAGTTGATGCTCATATTTATGTTTAAGAAAAGTATGCCATTCCATTTCACATGCCCAGTTTTGTATGAATTTCCATGCTATAAGTTTTCCTCAGAGTATCACATGCATGAATTTTAAGTTAAACATCACATCCATGTTTTATATGTATGATGAGAAAGGAACTGCAATGATTTTCTGTGCAAGGCACAGTGGTACACAACGACGAGTTTATAAATAGGGAGTTTTTTATTACTTAGGTTTAACCTCATTACGTTGCTGTGTATCAGCTGACTAGGTACCCGGATGCCTATGAGACGAGACAGGAGCGATGGGTAGCTCAACCTTTTGATAAGAAAGATTCTAGAAGAAGTAGAAGCATATAGTTTATAATTTTGTAAACTTATGTATGTACATCCCTTTGAAACCATTAACCTTAGTATATCTTTTTGGAAGGTGAATTGGTATATTTTGTATATGTATATGTACAAGGGATGAGAACAAATGTTTTAATACATGTATGTTAAAAACGTTGATTATCATCCTTTATGAATTAGTAAGTTAAAGTTCATAATCTATATTTGTTAGAAAAGTAGATTATCATCTTTTACAAAGCTCTATCTATCATGTATGATGTTATAAGTATGTAAGTATGTGTAAATGTTTAGGACTATGTTTATTTATGATGCATGCTTCCGCAGTAGTTTCGGTATGCGTGAGAGATACCCGAGAGATAGAACCCAAACATGTGTTGCTTAATTAATCAACGGTAAAAAGTTAAAATAAATTCGGGTAGAAGTAGTAGTAACACACCGGTTTTAGATCAAGATATATTCTATATTACAAAACTCTGATTTCTAAAGGGTCTAGAACTGGGTGCTACAGTTTTCGCAATGAGTGTTTCGAAAACTTGATTTTCTTGTTAATCAGTTTTCGCCGATGAGGGTTTCGAAAATTGATATTCATCAGTTTTCGCCGATGAGCGTTTCGAAAACTTGATATTCATTAGTTTTCGCCAATGAGTGTTTCAAAAACTTAATATTAATCAGTTTTCGCCGATGAGTGTTCCGAAAACTTGATATTTATCAGTTTACGCAGATGAGTGTTTCGGGAACTTGATAGTCATTAGTTTCTCCCAATGAGTGTTTTGAAAACATGATTTTCTTGTTAATCAGTTTTCATCGATGAGTGTTTCGAAAACTTGATATTCATCAGTTTACGCAGATGAGTGTTTCGAAACATGATATTCATCAGTTTGCGCCAATGAATGTTTCGAAAACTTGATTTTCTTTTTAATAAATTTCGCCGATGAGTGTTTCGAAAACTTGATATTCATCTGTTTTCGTGGTGAGTGTTTAGAAAACTTTATATTCATCAGTCTTCGCCAATGAGTGTTTCGAAAACTTGATTTTCTTGTTAATCAGTTTTCGCAATGAGTGTTTCGAAAACTTGATTTTCTTGTTAATCAAATTTCGCTGATGAGTGTTTAAAAACTTGATATTCATCTGTTTTCGTCGGTGAGTGTTTCGAAAACTTGATATTCATCAAGTTTCGCCAATGAGTATTTTAAAAACTTGATTTTCTTGTTAATCAGTTTTCGCCGTTAAGTGTTTCAAAAACTTGATATTCATCAGATTTCGCCGATTAGTGTTTCGGAAAATTGATATTCATCAGTTTTCGCCAATGAGTGTTTCGAAAGCTTGATTTACTTGTTAATCAGTTTTCGCCGATGAGTATTTCGAAAACCTGATAATCATCAGTTTTCGCCGGTGAGTGTTTTGGAAACTTGATATTGATCAATTTTCGCCGATGAGTGTTGCGAAAAAACTTGATTTTTTTCGGTTGAGTGTTCGAAATGATATTTGTTAGTTTTCGCCGGTTTCGAAAACTTGATGTTTCGAAATCATTTCGCTTGATAAGTGTTTCGAAAACTTGATATAGTTTTCGCCAATGAGTGTTTCGAAAACTTGATTTTCTGTTAATCGTTTCGCCAATGAGTGTTTCGAAAACTTGATATTCATTGTTTTGCCGTGAGTGTTTCGATAACCAGATATTCATCAGTTTTCGCCATTGAGTGTTTCGAAAACTTCATTTTCTTCTTAATCAGTTTTCGTCGATGAGTGTTTCAAAAACTTGATATTTATTAGTTTTCGTCGGTGAGTGTTTCGAAAACATGATATTCATCAGTTTTCGCCAATGAGTGTTTCAAAAACTTGTTTTTCTTGTTAATCACTTTTCGCCGATGAGTGTTTCGAAAAATTGTTATTCATCCGTTTTCGTCGATGAGCGTATCGAAAACTTGATATTGATCAATTTCGCCAATGAATGTTTCGATAATTTGATATTGATCAGTTTTCGCTAGTAGTGTTTAGAAAACTTGATAATCATTAGTTTTTGTCGGTGAGTTTCGAAAACTTGATAATCATCAGTTTTCGCGAATGAGTGTTTCGAAAACGTGATTTTCTTGTTAATCAATTTTTGCCGTTGAGTGTTTCAAAAACATTATATTCATCAGTTTTCATTGTGAGTGTTTCGAAAACTTGATATTGATCAGTTTTCGGATTAGTGTTTCGGAACTTGATATTCATCAGTTTCGCCAATGAGTGTTTCGAGAACTTGATTTTCTTGTTATCAATTTCGCTGATGAGTGTTTCGAAACTTGATATTCATCTGTTTCATCGGTGGTGTTTCAAAAACTTGATATTCATCAGTTTTCGCCAATGTGTGTTTCGAAAACTTGGTTTTTCTTGTTAATCAGTTTTCGTCAATGAGTGTTTCGAAAACTTGATTTTCTTGTTAATCAAATTTCGCTGATGAGTGTTTCGAAAACTTGATATCATCAGTTTTCGTCGATGAGCGTTTCGAAAACTTGATATTGATCAGTTTTCGCAATGAGTGTTTCGATAACTTGATATTGATCATTTTCGCTAGTGAGTGTTTCGAAAACTTGATATTCATTAGGTTTTTGCCGGTGAGTGTTTCGAAAACTTGATAATCATTTTTTCGCCAATGAGTGTTTCGAAACGTGATTTTCTTGTTAATCAATTTTTGCCGTTGAGTGTTTCGAAAACTTTATATTCATCAGTTTCGCTGATGAGTGTTTTCGAAAACTGATATTCATCAGTTTCGACGATTAGTCTTTCGGAAACTTGATATTCATCAGTTTTCGCCAATGAGTGTTTCGAAAACATGTTTCTTGTTAATCCGTTTTCGCCAATGAGTGTTTCGAAAACTTGATTTTCTTGTTAATCAAATTTCACTGATGAGTGTTTCGAAAACTTGTTATTCATCTGTTTTCGTCGGGTGTTTCGAAAACTTGATATTTATCAGTTTTCGCCAATGAGTGTTTTGAAAACTTGTTTTTCTTGTTAATCAGTTTTCGCCAATGAGGTTTTGAAAACTTGATTTTCTTGTTAATCAAATTTCGCCAATGAGTGTTTTCGAAAACTTGATATTCATCTATTTTCTCGGTGAGTGTTTCGAAAACTTGATATTCATCAATTTTCCCCAATGAGTGTTTCGAAAATTGATTTTCTTGTTAATCAGTTTTCACCAATGAGTGTTTCGAAAACTTCATATTCATTAGTTTCGTCGATGACTATTTCGGATACTTGATATTCATTAGTTTTTGCCAATGGTGTTTCGAAAACTTGATTTTCTTGTTAATCAGTTTTCGCCGATAAGTGTTTCGAAAACTTGATGTTCATCAGTTTTCGCCGGTGAGTGTTTCGAAACACTCATTGGCGAAAACTGATGAATATAAAGATTTCAAAACAATCACCGGCGAAAACTGATGAACATCAAGTTTTCGAAACACTCACCGACACAAAAACTAATGAATATCAAGTTTTCGAAACATCCCTGGCGAAAACTGATCAATATCAAGTTCTCGAACATCACTGGCGAAAACTGATGAAAATCAAGTTTTTGAAAAACTCACCGGCGAAAACTGGTGAATATCAAGTTTTCGAAACACTCACGAGAAAATATATGAATATCAAGTTTTCGAAACACTCATTGGCGAAATTTGATTAACAAGAAAATCAAGTTTTCAAAACACTCATTGGCGAAAACTGATTAACAAGAAAAACAGTTTTCGAAACACTCATAGGCGAAAATTGATTAACAAGAAAATCAAGTTTTCGAACACTCATTGGCGAAAACTGTTGAATATCAAGTTTCGAAACACTCACCGGCGAAAACTGATGAATATCAAGTTTTGAAACACTCATCTCCGAAAATTAATTAACAAGAAAATGAAGTTTTGAAATAGTCATTGGTGAAAACTGATGAATAACAAGTTTCCGAAACACTCACCGGCGAAAATTGTCAATATCAAGTTTTCGAAATACTCATCGGCGAAAACAGATAAACAATAAAATCAAGTTTTCGAAACACTCATTGGTGAAAATTGATGAATATCAAGTTTTTGAAACCCTCACCGGCGAAAACTGATTAACAAGAAAATCAAGTTTTCGAAACCCTCATCAGCGAAAACTGATGAATATCAAAGTTTCGAAACACTCATCGGTGAAAACTGATTAACAAGAAAATCAAGTTTTCGAAACACTCATTGGCGAAAACTGATGAATATGAAGTTTCCGAAACACTCATTGGCGAAAACTGATAAATATCAAGTTTTCTAAAAACTAATCGGTGAAAACTGATGAATATCAAGTTTTCGAAACACTCATCGGCGAAAACTGATTAAAAAGAAAATCAAGTTTCGAAAAGCTCATTAGCGAAAACTGTTGAATATCAAGTTTTCGACACTCACCGGCAAAAACTGATGAATATCAAGTTTTTGAAACACTCGTCGGCGAAAACTAAATAACAAGAAAATCATGTTTCGAAACACTCATTGGCGAAAACTGATGAATATCAAGTTTCTGAAACACTCACCGGCGGAAACTGATTAAGAAGAAAATCAAGTTTACGAAACACTCATCGGCGAAAAATGATGAATATCAAGTTTTTGAAACTGATAGTGGATAGATTGAGTAAACCACGACATGTCCTACCAATTAAGATTAGTTTCTCACTAGATAAGTTAGCTCTTTTGTACATTCAAGATATAGTGTGGTTCGAAACTCTAATCGGTGAAAACTAATGAACATCAAGTTTTCGAAACACTCACCGACAAAAACTAATGAATATAAGTTTTCGAAACACTCACTGGCGAAAACTGATCAATATCAAGTTTTCGAAACCCTCATTGGCGAAAACTGATGAATATGAAGTTTTGGAAACACTCACCGGCGAAAACTGATGAATATCAAGTTTTCGAAACACTCTTCGGCGAAAACTGATTAACGAAAATCAAGTTTTCGAAACACTCATTGGCAAAAACTGATGAATATCAAGTTTTCTAAACACTCACCGGCGAAAGCTGATGAATATCAAGTTTCTGAAACACTAATCGGCGAAAACTGATAAATATCAAGAATTTGAAACACTCATCGGCGAAAACTGATTAAAAAGAATATCAAGTTTTAACACACTCTTCGGCGAAAACTGATGTATATAAAGTTCTTGAAACACTTATCGGCGAAAACTGAATGCCAAGAAAATCAAATTTTCGAAATACTCTTTGGCGAAATCCGATGAATATCAAGTTTTTGAAACACTCACCGACGAAAAATAGATTAACGAGAAAATCAAGTTTTCGAAACACTTACCGGTGAAAACTGATGAATAACAAGTTTCCGAAACACTCATCGGCGAAAACTAATGAATATCATGTTTTCGAAACACTCACCGGCAAAACTGATTAACAAGAAAATCAAGTTTTCGAAACACACATTGGCGACAACTGAAAAATATCAAGTTTCCGAAACACTTACCGGCGAAAACTGATGAATATCAAGTTTTCGACACACTCATCGCCGAAAACTTATTATCAAGAAAATTAAGTTTTCAAAACATTCACTGGCGAAAACTGATGAATATCAAATTTTCGAAACAGTCACCGGCGAAAACTGATGCATATCAACTTTTGAAACACTCATCGGCGAAAATTGATTAACAAGAAGATCAAGTTTTCGAAACACTCGTTGGTGAAAACTGATGAATATCACGTTTCCGTAACACTAATCAGCGAAAACCGATGAATATCAAGTGTTCGAAACACTCATCGGCGAAAACTGATGAACAAGAATATCAAGTTTTCTAAACACTCATTGGCGAAAACTGATGAATATCAAGTTTTCGAAACACTCAACGGCGAAAACTGATGAATATCAAGTTTCGAAACACTCATCGGCGAAAAACTGATGAACAAGAAAATGAAGTTTTCGAAACACTCCTTGGGGAAAACAGATGAATAACAAGTTTCCAAAACACTCACTAGCGAAAACTGATCAATATCAAGTTGTCGAAACACTCAGCGGCAAAAACTAATTAACAAGAAAATCAAGTTTTCGAAACACTCATTGGCGAAGACTGAAGAACATCAAGTTTCCGAAACACTAATTGGCGAAAACTGATAAATATCAAGTCTTCGACACACTCATCCGCGAAAACTGATTAACAAGAATATCAAGTTTTCGAAACACTCATTGGCGAAAACTGATGAATATCAAGTTTTGGAAATACTCAACGGCGAAAACTGATGAATATCATGTTTTCGAAACACTCATCGGCAAAAACTGATTAACAAGAAAATCAAGTTTTTGAAACACTCATTGGCGAAAACTGATCAATATCAAGTTTTCGAAACAGTCACCAGCGAAAACTGATTAATATCAAGTTTTCGAAACACTCACAGGCAAAAACTGATTAACAAGAAATCAAGTTTTCTAAACACTCATTGGCGAAAGTTGATGAATATCAAGTTTCTGAAACACTAAACGGCAAAAACTGATTAACAGAAAATCAAGTTTTCGAAACACTCATTGGCGAAAACTAATGAATATTACGTTTCCGTAACACTAATCAGCGAAAACCGATGAATATCAACTTTTCGAAACACTCATCGGCGAAAACTGATGAACAAGAATATCAAGTTTTCGAAACACTCATTGGCGAAAACTGATGAATATCAAATTTTCGAAACACTTACCGGCGAAAACCGATGCATAACAAGTTTTCGAAACACTCATCGGCGAAAATTGATTAACAAGAAAATCAAGTTTTCGAAACACTCATTGTCGAAAACTGATGAATATCAAGTTTCCGAAACTCTAATCGACGAAAACCGATGCATATCAAGTTTTCGAAACACTCATTGGCGAAAACTAAAGAATATTATGTTTTCGAAACACTCATTAGCAAAAACTGATGAATATCAAGTTTTCAAAACACTCATCGGCAAAATTGATTAACAAGAAAATCAATTTTTCGAAACACTCATTCGCAAAAACTGATGAATGTCATGTTTTCGAAACACTCACCGGCGAAAAATGATGAATGTCAAGTTTTCGAAACACTCATCGGCGAAAACTGATTAAAAAGAAAATCAAGTTTTCGAAACACTCATTGGTGAAAACTGATGAATATCAAGTTTTCGAAACACTCATCAGCGAAAACTGAGGAATATCAAGTTTTCGAAACACTCATCCGCGAAAACTGATTAAGAAGAAAATCAAGTTTTCGAAACCCTCATTGGTGAAAACTGATGAATATCAAGTTTTCGAAACACTCATCGGCAAAAATTGATTAACAAAAAAATGATGTTTTCGATACACTCATTAGCGAAAACTGATAAATATCAAGTTTCCGAAACACTAATCGGTGAAAACTGATGAATATCAAGTTTTCGAAACACTCACCATCGAAAACTAATGAAAATCAAGTTTTCGAACACCCATCGGCGAAAATTGATTAACAAGAAAATCAAATTTTTGAAACACTCATTGGCGAAAACTAATGAATATCAAGTTTCTGAAACACTAATCGGCGAAAACTGATGAATATCAAGTATTTGAAACACTCATCGGCGAAAACTGATGAACAAGAATATCAAGTTTTCGAAACACTCCTTGGCGAAAACAGATGAATATCAAGTTTCCAAAACACTCACTAGCGAAAACTGATCAATATCAAGTTGTCGAAACACTCAGCGGCAAAAACTAATTAACAAGAAAATCAAGTTTTCGAAACCCTCATTGGCGAAGACTGAAGAATATCACGTTTCCGAAACACTAATTGGCGAAAACTGATAAATATCAAGTCTTCAACAAACTCATCGGCGAAAACTGATTAACAAGAATATCAAGTTTTCGAAACACTCATTGGCGAAAACTGATGAATATCAAGTTTTGGAAATACTCAACGGCGAAAACTGATGAAGATCAAGTTTTCGAAACACTCATCGGCAAAAAACTGATTAACAAGAAAATGAAGTTTTCGAAACACTCCTTGGCGAAAACTGATGAATATCAAGTTTCCGAAACACTCACCAGCAAAAACTGATCAGTATCAAGTTTTCGAAACACTCATCGGCAAAATCTGATTAACAAGAAAATCAAGTTTTCGAAATACTCATTGGCGAAGACTGATGAATATCAAGTTTCTGAAACACTAATCGGCGAAAACTGATTAACAAGAAAATCAAGTCTTCGAAACACTCATCGGCGAAAACTAATGAATATGAAGTTTTCGAAACACTCACCGGCGACAACTGATGAATATCAAGTACTCGAAACACTCATCGGCGAAAACTAAATGACATGAAAATCAATTTTCCGAAACACTAATCGGCGAAACCCAATGAATATCAAGTTTTCGAAACACTCATTGGCAAAAACTGATGAGTATCAAGTTTTCAAAACACTCACCAACGAATACTGATTAACAAGAAAATAAAGTTTTGAAACACTCATTGGCGAAAACTGATGAATATCAAGTTTCTGAAACACTTACCGGTGAAAACTGATGAATTTCAAGTTTTTGAAACACTCATCGGCGAAAACTGATTAAAAAGAAAGTCAAGTTTTTGAAACACTCATGGGCAAATTTGAAAAACATCAAGTTTCCGAAACACTAATCAGCGAAAACTGATGAATATCAAGTTCTCGAAACATTCATCGGTGAAAACTAATTAACAAGAAAATCAAGTTTCGAAACACTCATTGGCAAAAACTGATGAATATCAAGTTTTCCAAACACTCACCGGCGAAAACTAATGAATATCAAGTTTTCGAAACACTCAACGGCGAAAACTGATTAACAAGAAAATCAAGTTTTCGAAACACTCTTGGCGAAAACTGATGAATATCAAGTTTTCGAAACATTCACCGGCAAAAACTGAATAACAAGAAAATCAAGTTTCCGAAACACTCACCGGCGAACACTGATCAATATCAAGTTTTCGAAACACTCATCGGCGAAAACTGATTAACAAGAATATCAAGTTTTCGAAACACTCATTGGCAAAGACGGATGAATAACAAGTTTCTGAAACAATAATCGGCGAAAACTGATGAAATAAAGTTTTCGAAACACTGATCGGCGAAAACTGATTAATATCAGGTTTTTGAAACACTCACCGGCGAAAACTGATGAATATCAAGTTTTCGAAACACTCATCGGCGAAAACTCATTGGCGAAAACTGATGAATATCAAATTTTTGAAACACTCTCCAGTGAAAACTGATGAATATCAAGTTTCGAAACACTCATCGGCAAAAACTGATTACCAAGAAAATCAAGTTTTCGAAACACACATTGGCGACAACTGAAAAATATCAAGTTTCCGAAACACTTACCGGCGAAAACTGATGAATATCAAGTTTTCGACACACTCATCGCCGAAAACTAATTAACAAGAAAATCAAGTTTTCGAAACACTCAATGGTGAAAACTGATGAATATCAAATTTTCGAAACACTCACCGGCGAAAACTGATGCATAACAAGTTTTCGAAACACTCATCGGCGAAAATTGATTAACAAGAAAATCAAGTTTCGAAACACTCATTGGCGAAAACTGATGAATATCACGTTTCCGTAACACTAATCAGCGAAAACCGATGAATATCAAGTGTTCGAAACACTCATCGGCGAAAACTGATGAACAAGAATATCAAGTTTTTCTAAACACTCATTGGCGAAAACTGATGAATATCAAGTTTTCGAAATACTCAACGGCAAAAACTGATGAATATCAAGTTTTCGAAACACTCATCGGCGAAAACTGATGAACAAGAAAATGAAGTTTTCGAAACACTCCTTGGGGAAAACAGATGAATAACAAGTTTCCAAAACACTCACTAGCGAAAACTGATCAATATCAAGTTGTCGAAACACTCAGCGGCAAAAACTAATTAACAAGAAAATCAAGTTTTCGAAACACTCATTGGCGAAGACTGAAGAACATCAAGTTTCCGAAACACTAATTGGCGAAAACTGATAAATATCAAGTCTTCGACACACTCATCCGCGAAAACTGATTAACAAGAATATCAAGTTTCGAAACACTCATTGGCGAAAACTGATGAATATCAAGTTTTGGAAATACTCAACGGCGAAAACTGATGAATATCAAGTTTTCGAAACATTCATCGGCAAAAACTGTTTAACAAGAAAATGAAGTTTTCGAAACACTCATTGGCGAAAATTGATGAATATCAAGTTTCCGAAACACTCACCCTGCGAAAACTGAGGAATATCAAGTTTTCGAAACACTCATCGGCGAACACTGATTAACAAGAAAATCAAGTTTTCGAAACACTCATTGGCGAAGACTGATGAATATCAAGTTTCTGAAACACTAAACGGCAAAAACTGATTAACAAGAAAATCAAGTTTTCGAAACACTCATTGGCGAAAACTAATGAATATTACGTTTCCGTAACACTAATCAGCGAAAACCGATGAATATCAACTTTTCGAAACACTCATCGGTGAAAACTGATTAACAGGAAAATCAAGTTTTCAAAACAGTCATTGGCGAAAACTTATGAATATCAATTTTTCGAAACACTTACCGGCAAAACTTGATGCATTTCAAGTTTTCGAAACAGTCATTGGGGAAAACTGATTAACAAGAAAATCAAGTTTTCGAAACATTCGTTGGCGAAAACTGATGAATATCATGTTTCCGAAACTCTAATCGACGAAAACCGATGCATATCAAGTTTTCGAAACCCTCATTGGCGAAAACTGATGAATATGAAGTTTTGGAAACACTCACCGGCGAAAACTGATGAATATCAAGTTTTCGAAACACCCTTCGGCAAAAATTGATTAACAAGAAAATCAAGTTTTCGAAACACTCATTGGCAAAAACTGATGAATATCAAGTTTTCTAAACACTCACCGGCGAAAACTGATGAATATCAAGTTTTCGAAACACCCATCGGCAAAAACTGATTAACAAGAAAATCAAGTTTTCGAAACACTCATTGGTGAAAACTGATGAATATCAAGTTTTCGAAACACTCATCAGCGAAAACTGAGGAATATCAAGTTTTCGAAACACTCATCCGCGAAAACTGATTAAGAAGAAAATCAAGTTTTCGAAACCCTCATTGGTGAAAACTGATGAATATCAAGTTTTCGAAACACTCATCGGCAAAAATTGATTAACAAAAAAATGATGTTTTCGATACACTCATTAGCGAAAACTGATAAATATCAAGTTTCCGAAACACTAATCGGTGAAAACTGATGAATATCAAGTTTTCGAAACACTCACCATCGAAAACTAATGAAAATCAAGTTTTCGAACACCCATCGGCGAAAATTGATTAACAAGAAAATCAAATTTTGAAACACTCATTGGCGAAAACTAATGAATATCAAGTTTCTGAAACACTAATCGGCGAAAACTGATGAATATCAAGTATTTGAAACACTCATCGGCGAAAACTGATGAACAAGAATATCAAGTTTTCGAAACACTCCTTGGCGAAAACAGATGAATATCAAGTTTCCAAAACACTCACTAGCGAAAACTGATCAATATCAAGTTGTCGAAACACTCAGCGGCAAAAACTAATTAACAAGAAAATCAAGTTTTCGAAACCCTCATTGGCGAAGACTGAAGAATATCACGTTTCCGAAACACTAATTGGCGAAAACTGATAAATATCAAGTCTTCAACAAACTCATCGGCGAAAACTGATTAACAAGAATATCAAGTTTTCGAAACACTCATTGGCGAAAACTGATGAATATCAAGTTTTGGAAATACTCAACGGCGAAAACTGATGAAGATCAAGTTTTCGAAACACTCATCGGCAAAAACTGATTAACAAGAAAATGAAGTTTTCGAAACACTCCTTGGCGAAAACTGATGAATATCAAGTTTCCGAAACACTCACCAGCAAAAACTGATCAGTATCAAGTTTTCGAAACACTCATCGGCAAAATCTGATTAACAAGAAAATCAAGTTTTCGAAATACTCATTGGCGAAGACTGATGAATATCAAGTTTCTGAAACACTAATCGGCGAAAACTGATTAACAAGAAAATCAAGTCTTCGAAACACTCATCGGCGAAAACTAATGAATATGAAGTTTTCGAAACACTCACCGGCGACAACTGATGAATATCAAGTACTCGAAACACTCATCGGCGAAAACTAAATGACATGAAAATCAATTTCCGAAACACTAATCGGCGAAACCCAATGAATATCAAGTTTTCGAAACACTCATTGGCAAAAACTGATGAGTATCAAGTTTTCAAAACACTCACCAACGAATACTGATTAACAAGAAAATAAAGTTTTTGAAACACTCATTGGCGAAAACTGATGAATATCAAGTTTCTGAAACACTTACCGGTGAAAACTGATGAATTTCAAGTTTTTGAAACACTCATCGGCGCGAAAACTGATTAAAAAGAAAGTCAAGTTTTTGAAACACTCATGGGCGAATTTGAAAAACATCAAGTTTCCGAAACACTAATCAGCGAAAACTGATGAATATCAAGTTCTCGAAACATTCATCGGTGAAAACTAATTAACAAGAAAATCAAGTTTTCGAAACACTCATTGGCAAAAACTGATGAATATCAAGTTTTCCAAACACTCACCGGCGAAAACTAATGAATATCAAGTTTTCGAAACACTCAACGGCGAAAACTGATTAACAAGAAAATCAAGTTTTCGAAACACTCTTGGCGAAAACTGATGAATATCAAGTTTTCGAAACATTCACCGGCAAAAACTGAATAACAAGAAAATCAAGTTTCCGAAACACTCACCGGCGAACACTGATCAATA
The DNA here is from genome assembly GCA_014851425.1 of Senna tora. Lineage (NCBI taxonomy): Eukaryota > Viridiplantae > Streptophyta > Magnoliopsida > Fabales > Fabaceae > Senna > Senna tora. The sequence goes on along the minus strand of JAAIUW010000095.1, from coordinate 35,225 downwards.
TCAAGTTTTCGAAACACTCATCGGCGAAAACTGATTAACAAGAATATCAAGTTTTCGAAACACTCATTGGCAAAGACGGATGAATAACAAGTTTCTGAAACAATAATCGGCGAAAACTGATGAATATAAAGTTTTCGAAACACTGATCGGCGAAAACTGATTAATATCAGGTTTTTGAAACACTCACTGGCGAAAACTGATGAATATCAAGTTTTCGAAACACTCATCGGCGAAAGCTCATTGGCGAAAACTGATGAATATCAAATTTTTGAAACACTCTCCAGTGAAAACTGATGAATATCAAGTTTCGAAACACTCATCGGCAAAAACTGATTACCAAGAAAATCATGTTTTCGAAACAATCCTTGGCGAAAACTTATGAATATCAAGTTTTCAAAACACTCACCGACGAAAACTGATGAATATCAAGTTTTCGAAACACTCATTGGCGAAAACTAGTCAACAAGAAAATCAAGTTTTCGAAACACTCATTGGCTAAAACTAATAAATATCAAGTTTCCGAAACACTAATCGTCGAAAGCTGATGAATATCAAGTTTTCGAAACACTCATCGGCGAAAACTGATTAACAAGAAAATCAAGTTTTCGAAACACTCATTGGCGAAAATTGATAAATGTCAAGTTTTCGAAACACTAATCGGCGAAAACTTATGAATATCAAGTTTTCGGAACACTCATCGGCGAAAACTGATTAACAAGAAAATCAAGTTTTCAAAACACTCATTGGCGAAAACTTATGAATATCAAGTTTTCGAAACACTCACCGGCGAAAACTGATGAATATCATGTTTTTGAAACACTCATCGGCGAAAACTGTTAAAAAAAATCAAGTTTCCGAAACCTTCATCGGCGAAAACTGATTCACAAGAAAATCAAGTTTTCGAAACACTCATAGGCGAAAAACTGATAAATGTCAAGTTTTTGAAACACTCACCGGCGAAAACTGATGAATATCAAGTTTTCGAAACACTCATTGGCAAAAACTGGTCAACAAGAAAATCAAGTTTTCGAAACACTAATTGGCAAAAAACTAATAAATATCAAGTTTCTAAAACACTAATCAGCGAAAGCTGATGAATATCAAGTTTGCGAAAACTGATAAACAAGAAAATCAAGTTTTCGAAACACTCATTGGCGAAAATTGATAAATGTCAAGTTTTCGAAACAATAATCGGCGAAAACTTATGAATATCAAGTTTTCGGAACACTCATCGGCGAAAACTGATTAACAAGAAAATCAAGTTTTCAAAAGACTCATTGGCGAAAACTGATGAATATCAAGTTTTCGAAACACTCACCGGCGAAAACTGATGAATATCAAGTTTTTGAAACACTCATCAGCGAAAACTGATAAAAAAATAATGTTTTCGAAACCTTCATCGGCGAAAACTGATAGACAAGAAAATCAAGTTTTCGAAACACTCATAGGCGAAAACTGATAAATGTCAAGTTTTCGATACACTAATCGGAGAAAACTGATGAATAACAAGTTTTCGATACACTCATCGGCGAAAACTGATTTAGAAGAAAATTAAGTTTTTGAAACACTCATTGGTGAAAACTAATGAATATCAAGTTTTCGAAACACTCATCGGCGAAAACTGATGAATATCAAGTTTTCGAAACACTCATCGGCGAAAACTGATCAACAAGAAAATCAAGTTTGCGAAACACTCATTGGCGAAAACTGATTAATATCAAGCTTCCGAAACACTAATCGACGAAAAATGATGAATATCAAGTTTTTGAAACACTCACCGGCGAAAACTAATGAATATCAAGTTTTCAAAACACTCATCGGCGAAAACTGATTAACAGGAAAATCAAGTTTTCGAAACACTCATTGGCGAAAACTGATGAATATCAAGTTTCTGAAACACTAATCGGCGAAAACTGATGAATATCAAGTATTCAAAACACTCAACGGCGAAAACTGATTAAAAAGAAAATCATGTTTTCGACACACTCTTCGGCGAAAACTGATTTACAAGAAAATGAAGTTTTCAGAACACTTATTAGCGAAACCTGATGAATATCATGTTTTTGATACACTCATCGGCGAAAACTAATTAACAAGAAAATCAAGTTTTCGAAACACTCAATGGTGAAAACAGATGAAAATCAAGTTTTCAAAACACTCACGGCGAAAACTGAAGAATATCATGTTTTCGAAACACTCATTCGCGAAAACTGATTAACAAGAAAATCAAGTTTTCGAAACACACATTGGCAAAAACTGATGAATATCATGTTTTCGAAACATTCACCGGCGAAAACTGATTAACAATAAAATCAAGTTTTCGAAACACTCACTGTCGAAAACTGATGAATATTAAGTTTTCGAAACACTCACCGGTGATAACTGATGGATAAAGTTTTCGAAACACTCATCGCCGAAAACTTATTAACAAGAAAATAAAGTTTTCGAAACACTTATTGGCGAAAACTGATGAATATCAAGTTTTCGAAACACTCACCGGCGAAAACTGATGAATATCAAGTTTCCGTAACACTAATCGTCGAAAATCGATGAATATCAAGTTTTCAAAACACTCATCGCTGAAAACTGATTAACAGGAAAATCAAGTTTTTGAAACACTCATTGGCGAAAACTGATGAATATCAAGTTTCCGAAACACTAATCGGCGAAAACTGATGAATATCAAGTTTTCGAAACACTCATCGGCGAAAACTGATTAACAAGAAAATCATGTTTTCGAAACACTCATTGGCGAAAACTGTAACATCCCAAAATGGAAACTCAACTTTGTCCAAAAGTCAAACTGTTGATTTTTTCTAAACTATTGACTTTTGTGTTGAGTTTTCTTTGCGTGTGCTTGCTTTAGCTCTTGTTTGTAAATAGGTCTATGAAACCCTAACTAGAGACCAAGAGACCCAAAAATCAGAGAAAAATGACCAGAGGAACCCTAACCCTAACCCTAGGGACTAAATGGAAAGGAAAAGTTACCTTTTAACCCTTTTTCTTTAATGAGTTAAATAGGCTAGAAAAGACCCATTTGACCCCAAGAAAATACCCTAAGACACTCTAGAGATACCCTAAAACTTAGCTAAGGGACGCCAACCTCATGAGGAGTCCTAAAAGGGCACATTTTCTCTAGTAAAAATTCAGGACTAAAAACCAAGAACTGAAAAATTGGAGCTTAAGCCCTTTAGCTTACTTAAGGCCTAAGGAAGCTCAATTTAATCACTTAGAGACACCCTAAACTACCCTATAAAGTGCCAGCCATGAAATTAAATAAAAACCAAACATAATTAGGTGGTATACATATTTTAAAAATAGAGATAAATAGGAAATTTATCACAAATTAATCCCTTTTAATGCCTTTAAGAGCTTGTAACTGAATTTACTAGATTTAAAGCCAAGTAAATACCCAATTAAGGTGTTTATAGTTCCCAGCAAATTGAGGAAACCGAAAGCAAGGAGAAAGTGACCAGAAATAGGATTTAAATATCAAGACCCATCACTTTAGAACCCAAATTAAACAACCTCTTATCCCATCACTTTAGGGATAAGATGAGAGTTGCCCAACAGAGGCAAGAAAATTATGCTAATCGAAGGAGGAAACCACTGGAGTTCAATGAGGGAGACCATGTATTCCTTAAGGTAACCCCAATGACAGGGATAGGGAGATCACTAAAAGCGCGTAAATTACATCCGCGATTCATAGGTCCCTATCAGATTCTTAAGAGAATCGGTCTGGCGGCGTATCAAATAGCCCTACCCCCAAAGTTGTCCTACCTTCACAACGTATTCCATGTTTCTCAACTCTGTAAATACATTCCTGACCCTTCACACGTACTCAAAACTGAGCCGGTAGAATTTAAAGAAAATTTAACTTACCCCTCAGTCCAAGTGAAGATTCTGGATTTTGAAATCAGACAACTTTGGAGTAAGACCGTTCCATTAGTCAAAGTGTTGTAGCAAGACGTTTCGACACAGGAAATGACTTGGGAACGCGAAGAGGACATGTGACAACAGTATCCGGCATTATTTGCAAGTACTTTTCTTAATATTTTGACGGCAAAATTTCAATAAGGGGGGGAGTATTGTAACATCCCAAAATGGAAACTCAACTTTGACCAAAAAGTCAAATTGTTGACTTTTTCTAAACTATTGACTTTTGTGTTGACTTTTCTTTAACATGCTTGATTTGTTGATTTTTGTGTGTTTGCGTGTGCTTGCTTTTGCTCTTGTTTGTAAATAGGTCTATGAAACCCTAACTAGAGACCAAGAGACCCAAAAATCAGAGAAAAATGACCAGAGGAACCTTAACCTTAGGGACTAAATTGAAAGGAAAAGTTAACTTTTAACCCTTTTTCTTTAATGAGATAAATAGGATAGAAAAGATCCATTTGACCCCAGGAAAATACCGTAAGACACTCTAGAGATACCCTAAAACTTAGCTAAGGGACCCCAACCTCATGAGGAGTCCTAAAACGACACATTTTCTCCAATAAAAAATCAGGACTAAAAGAAAGAACTGAAAAATTGGAGCTTAAGCCCTTTAGCTTACTTAAGGCCTAAGGAAGCTCAATTTAATTACTTAGAGACACCCTAAACTACCCTATAAAGTGCCAGCCATGAAATTAAATAAAAACCAAACATAATTAGGTGGTATACATATTTTGAAAATAGAGATAAATAGGAAATTTATCACAAATTAATCCCTTTTAATGCCTTTAAGAGCTTGTAACCGAATTTACTAGTTTTAAAGCCAAGTAAATCCCCAATTAAGGTGTTTATAGTTGCCAGCAACTTGAGAAAACCGAAAGCAAGGTGAAAGAGACCAGAAATAGGATTTAAATATCAAGACCCATCACTTTAGAACCCAAATTAAACAACCTCTTAAGCATCAGTCACTAGCACACCTAGATTAAAGTCTACCCGAGGCCTAAGTGCCTAATTGCTAACCTAAACAGCCCTTAAGGCTGCTAGCACACCTTACTTAGGTGTCTTAACACGAAAATAAGAAGCACCAGCAGCTGGACCCATAGCCTCCTTAATCATTTCACTCACACATGCCTTAGTGTCTATAAAAGGGAGGAAAACCGAGGGGAGGCCATACCAGCAACCCAAAACCAGAATTGAGACCTGAGTGTAAGAGAGGATAGGTTCAGAGAGAGGCTGAGACCGTTTGTGAGCTGGGAGAATCGAAGAATTGCAATTGGAGGTAGAGAGAGAAGGAGAAATCCACACACACTCACACCCAGAACTCTGTTGTTCTTGCATCAAGTTGCCCAAGTTGTTCAGAGGTTCAATTCCGTGTTTCTTCTTCTGAAAATCAAAATAACGTAGTGTTACCCTTCCTTCTCCATCCCTGAGCCAAGAGCATCCACCAGAAATGGTGGTATGAGCCTCTATGACTCAATTTCCCGAGGCTGCCACAGAATGCCCTGTTTCGGGCAGTCAAGCTTCCAAGAAGCATATCTCACTCATCTTTTATCCAAATTGAGCTTGTGAGTAGTCATTAGAAAGATAAGAGAATGAAAATTAAAAGCCCCTGAATGCATGCATGATCAGAGGCTGCCGTACAGGGGTTCAGAGCCTCCAAAACTTGTTGTTTTTCTGCTAAAAATGCTATTTTTCTAATATGAAAGTATATGCTTCTGTTTTGTTTGATTCTGGTAGTTTGGGTTCTGATTTGAGTCTAGAGAGACTAGTAGATGATAATGGGACCATGTGCAATCGAAAACTTGCTTTAATCAGTCCTAAAGATTCTGGTCCAAAAGGTGAGAATTTCCAGTAAAAAGTAAAAACCCGCTTTGATGAATGATTTTCTAATTTTCTTTCTTTTGCTGGTATTTACTGTCAAAGTTGATGTTTCACCATTGTCATGAGGATAAGGGATAGCTGGTAGTGTCTAAATAATCTTGAAAAGCTTGGTGTACAGCACGGAGTTTGAGTGCAAAGTTAAAATTTTGTGAAGATGACTTGTTGCTATGAAAAATGCTTGTTGGAGTTATGAACGAAATCTTGAAAGTTCACTCATGATAAGAACTAGAATTTTGGGGTGTGAGTGTACTGATTGTGACTATAAGTTTGTGCTTTTCTGTTAAATGCATGAAAGGGGAGGTATTGGGGGTCCTAACCACTTTAAAATCCTACAAAAGTTCTCTTTTTGAATCTGTCCAAGTAGCCATAGTGACCAAGACATAATTTTGATGTTTGGGGACCCTTCCTTTTGCTGTCAAACCTAATTTTTGAGGGCAAGGGAAGTTTAAAACAGTAAAAGAGGAGTGCTAAGAATGGAGCTAAAAGAAAAGAGTTCACATACTCTTAGAGTGTAAATTTGGTGTAGGCAAGCAGGGAAAGAGGCCATTAGTTAGCCAAAACATTGGGTACTCAGGTTCTAAGAGGGTGCGCCTATCCTCCCACCCTCTATACCTCCCAAGTACCCTCACCAAACAGAAAATGAATCAAGTTATGGCCTAGAAAACAAAAAGGGGTCAAAAAGAGGAAAAAAAATGGCAAAAGAGAGAAAGACTTGCAAAAGTGGCAATTCTGTACTAATGTGGCTGCATCCACTTGCTGTGCAAGCCACAAGTGAACTTAGCTTGCTTAGGAGATGCTAAATTGGGTTGGATAGAGGCCAAAACAGAAAGGAGTAAGAAATAGGGACTAAAATGAACTGATTTTGCTGTTTTTGCCCTTTTTGAAGAATCTGTGTAAATTAATAGATTTAGGGCTGAACTTCTATACTTTCTAGTCCTATGTGTTAGTATGATACTCTGTATGGGCAGGGCAGTAGTCAAAGTGGCCTCTAACCTCATTTTATAACTCAACTTGATTTTAGGGAATTTCATGTATTTTGCTGCAAAAGTATGACCTATGGGTATTAGTTTTCTGTGAAAACTGCATGAGCAAGTCACAAATACCTTTTAGGTACTTGCTGCACTTTGGTTTTGGTTTGAAGCAACCCAGAACAGAATTTGAGTCTTAATAGGGACTAAATTGCAAGAAAAACATGAGAAAACCTGAAAAGTCCTATTTCTACTCACATTCTGGTTCAATTCTGTTGGGATTTTCTGGGTGTGTGTAGCAGGTCCTAATTGACCATTTTGGTGACTAAGTGAAGTCTAAATACTTGAAATGTGCCTGGAATTTCTTTCTTTAAAGAATGAGACTCCTTTAAAAAGATTTGTGAATTTAAGGGTCCAAATGCAATTGTCTTTACTGGCAATTCTGTACTAATGTGGCTCAACCACTTGCTGTTCAAGCCACAGGTGAACTTAGCTTGCTTAGGAGATGCTAAATTGGGTTGGATAGAGGCCAAAACAGAAAGGAGTAAGAAATAGGCACTAAAATGAACTGATGAATATCAAGTTTTCGAAACACTCATCGGCGAAAACTGATTAACAAGAAAATCAAGTTTTCGAAACACTCTTGGCGAAAACTGATGAATATCAAGTTTTCGAAACACTCACCGGCGAAAACTGAATAACAAGAAAATCAAGTTTTCAAAACACTCATTGGCGAACACTAATGAATATCAAGTTTCTGAAACACTCACCGGCGAAAACTGATCAATATCAAGTTTTTGAAACACTCATCGGCGAAAACTGATTAACAAGAAAATCAAATTTTCGAAACACTCATTGGCAAAGACTGATGAATATCAAGTTTCTGAAACACTAATCGGCGAAAACTGATGATTATCAAGGTTTCGAAACATTCATCGGCGAAAACTGATTAACAAAAAAATCAAGTTTTCGACACACTCATCGGCCAAAACTAATGAATATTAAGTTTTCAAAACACTCACCGGCGGAAACTGATGAATATCAAGTAATCGAAACACTCATCGGGGAAAACTGAATAACAAGAAAATCAAGTTTTCGAAATACCCGTTGGTGAAAACTAACGCATATCTAATTTTCGAAACAGTCACTGGCGAAAACTGATAAACATCATGTTTCTGAAATAGTAATCGGCAATGGCTGATGAATATCAAGTTTTCGAAACACTCATCGACTCAAACTGATCAACAAGAAAATCAAGTTTTCGAAACACTTACTGGCGAAAACTGATGAATATAAAGTTTTCAAAACACTCAACCACGAAAACTGATGAATATCAAGTTCTTGAAACACTCATCGGCGAAAACTGATTAACAAGAAAATCAAGTTTTCGAAACACTCATTGGTGAAAACTGATGAATATCATGTTTCTGAAACACTAATCGGCGAAAACTGATGAATATCATGTTTTCAAAACACTCATCAACGAAAACTGACTAACAAGTAAATTAAGTTTTCGAAACACTCATTTGCGAAAACTTATGAATATTAAGTTTGCGAAACACTCACCGGTGAAAACTGAATTAAAGAAAATCAAGTTTTCGAAACACTCATTTGCGAAAACAGATGCATATCAAGTTTCTGAAACACTAATCGGCGAAAACTGATGAATATCTTGTTTTCAAAACACTCATCAGCGAAAATTGATTAATATCAAGTTTTCAAAACACTCACTGACGAAAACTAATGAATATCAAGTTTTCGAAACACTCATCGGCGAAAACTGATTAAGAAGAAAATCAAGTTTTCGAAACACTCATTGGCGAAAACTGATAAATATCAAGTTTTCGAAACACTAATCGGCGAAAACTGATGAATATCAAGTTTTTGAAACACTCATCGACGAAAGCTGATTAATAAGAAAATTAAGATTTCGAAACACTCATTGCCAAAAATTGATAAATATCATGTTTCCGAAACACTAATCGGTGAAAACTAATGAATATCAAGTTTTCGAAACACTCATCGGCGATAACTGATTTAGAAGAAAATCAAGTTTTCGAAACACTCATTGGCGAAAACTGATGAATATGAAGTTTTCAAAACACTCACCGGCGAAAACGGATGAATATCAAGTTTTCGAAAAACTCATCGGCGAAAATTGATTAACAACAAAATCAAGTTTTCGAAACACTTGGCGAGAACTAATGAATATCAAGTTTTCGATACACTCACCGACGAAAAACTGATTAATATCATGTTTTCGAAACACTCATCCGCAAAAATTGATTAACAAGAAAATAAAGATTTGAAAACATTCATTGGCGAAAACTGATGAATATCAAGTTTCCGAAACACTAATCGGCGAAAACTGACGAACATCAAGTTTTCGAAACACTCATCGGCGAAAACTGATTAACAAGAAAATCAAGTTTTCGAAACACTCATTGGCAAAAACTGATAAATATCAAGTTTTAGAAACACTCACCGGTGAAAACTAATGAATACCAAGTTTTCGAAACACTCATCGGCAAAAACTGATCAATAAGAAAAATCAAGTTTTTGAAACACTCATTGGCGAAAACTGATGAATATCAAGTTTCCGAAAGACGCATTGGCAAAAACTGATGAATATCAAGTTTTCGAAACTCTCACCAGCGAAAACTGATTAACAAGAAAATCAAGTTTTCGAAACACTCATTGGCGAAAACTGATGAATATCAAGTTTTCGAAACACTCACCGGCGAAAACTAATGAACATCAAGTTTTCGAAACACTAATCGACGAAAACTGATGAATATCAAGTTTTCGAAACTCTCATCGGAGAAAACTGATTAAGAAGAATATCAAGTTTTCAAAACACTCCTTGGCGAAAACTGATGAATATCAAGTTTTCGAAACACTCACCGGCGAAAACAAATCAATATCAAGTTTTCGAAACACTGATCGACAAAAACTGATTAACAAGAAAATCAAGTTTTCAAAACACTCATTGGCGAAAACTGATGAATAACAAGTTTTCGAAACACTCATCGGCGAAAACTGATGAATATCAAGTTTTCGAAACACTCATCGGCGAAAACTGATTAACAAGAAAATCAAGTTTTTGAAATACTCATTGGCGAAAACTGATGAATATCAAGTTTAAAAACACTCATCGGCGAAAACTGATGAATATCAAGTTTTCGAAATACTAATCGGCGATAATTGATGAACATCAAGTTTTCGAAACACTCATCGGCGAAAAGTGAGGAATATCAAGTTTTCAAAATACTCATCGGCGAAAACTGATGAATATCAAGTTTTCGAAACACTCATCAGCGAAAACTGATTAACAAGAAAATCAAGTTTTCGAAACACTCATTGGTGAAAAATGATGAATATCTAGTTTTTGAAACTGATAGTGGATAGATTGAGTAAACCACGACATGTCCTACCAATTAAGATTAGTTTCTCACTAGATAAGTTAGCTCACTTGTACATTCAAGATATAGTGTGGTTCCACGGAGTTCCCTCTAGTATTTTCTCAGATAGAGACCCTAGATTTACTTCCAGATTTTGGAAAGCCTTGCAGGAAGCATTCGGTACAAAACTGAATTTTAGTACTACGTATCATCCTCAGACTGATGGACAGACTGATGAGCGAACCATTCAGATCCTAGAGGATATGCTCAGAGCATGTGCTCTTGAACAGACAGGAAGTTGGGATAGGAACATTCCACTAGTGGAGTTTGCGTATAATAATAGTTATCATTCCACTATATGGGACTCCATATGAAGCCTTGTATGGAAGGAATTGTAGATCACCCATTTGTTGGTTTAAGATCAGGGAGAGACAGTTGTTAGGTCCAGAACTTGTTCAAGAGACCACTGAACAGATAAAAATGATCAGGGAAAAAGATGAGAAAAACCCAGGATAGACAAAAGAATTGTCATGACAACAAGAGGAAACCGTTAGAATTTGATGAGGGGGATCATGTTTTCCTCAAAGTTTCTACGATTGCAGGTATTGGTAGAGCTATTAAGTCCCGAAAGTTAAGTCCAAGATATATAGGACCTTTCCAAATTTTAGAAAGAGTCAGTTCATCAGCTTCTCAGATTGCATTACCCACATTTTTGTCAAATCTGCACAATGTTTTCCATGTGTCACAACTTCGAAAATATATTTTGGATCCTTCACATATTTTGGATGTTAGAACATTGCAAGTAAAAGAGAATTTGACTTATCATCCTAGACAACAAAGATTATTGATTCGGATGTTAAGCAATTGAGAAACAAGACTATTCCATTAGTGAAAGTTTCATGGGATGAATCTTCTCCTCAAGAAGCAACATGGGAGAAGGAAGAGGCTATAAGGCAATCATATCCGAAACTATTCTCATGAATTGGGGAGTTCTCAAATTTCGAGGACGAAATTTTAAATAAGGATGGGGGATTGTAACACCCGCCTCTCTCAATGATGTAATTGATTGTTTGCTAGATGAATTAAGGTTTTTGTATGTGTTTGATGCATCTAGAAGCATGTAAATTTGCATTAGAAATAGGTTAATTATGTTATAGGGACTTGAATGAAAAGAAAAGAAGCTGTAGATGGAAGAGGACTTAGGTGTAAGGAATAGTTTTATGGGGATGTAATTCATAATTTTAGCTTAGAGCCATAGTGACCAACAGAATTTTGAAACACTTCCCACTTGAGTGTCAAGGTAGAGTGATTAGCTAAATTTTTAATGAAAGCAAAGAATCAAGTAGAACTAAGGACTTGAATGCAAGAAGGTTTGGGAAAGTGGTGAGTCACCACTCAGCCACACTAAAGGGGTGAAACATAGCCACCTCTCCACATACTCATCATTTTCACCAACTAGAGAGAGAGAGAGGTAGAGAGAAGGAAGAGAAAAGCTTGAAGGGGAAGTTGGGAATTCGGACTAAGGCTGGATTCAGCTGGGGAAATTGATAGGATAGCGTCTACACATCACAAGAAACGTAATCTAGCTTGGAGTTAAGGTAATCATGGCTTCCAACTCTCACTTTTTGAAATTTAAGATTTTGCTTGAAAATGGCCAATTTCTGATTTTGAACTTCTGGGCCGAAATAGAGAGTACAAACCTGCATTTCTATTATTTTAGAACTTAGATGGATGCCTATTGTTGTTTGCATGTATCTCTGAATGCTGAAAATGAAGATTTAGAAATGGGTTTGGCTTTGGGTTTTGGTAGACAGTCATAATTGAATCTAAGCTAGTTTAAGCATGTTTTGGGCTGAGTTTTACATGGGTTTTACCGTACAAATGGTCCATAATAATTGTATAACCTCACATGTGGCTTAAACATGAGATTTGAACTTGAAATCTGGGCAAAAAGTTCATTTACGAAACAGGGCAGAGGCGCAGCAATTGACTGTCGTGTTCTTCATTTTGTAAAAATCCAGAATTTCACATTAACAGTAAACTGCTAGCCCTAACAATCGACTATCATGTTCTAAGTTCATGAAAACCCCAGATTTTTAATGAACACTACTATGTGGGAACAGTTGACTGTTTCAAAACAGAGAGCAAACAGCCGATTGCTAAGCCATAACAATCGACTGTTATCCTTTTGTTTCAAATATTCAAGTATTCAAAGAGAAACCAGTTGACTGCTGGATTGGGACAGTCGACTGTTACCTATATTTTAAGAAAGTGAACTTAATGGCATGAAATTATGTTTGAAAGGCCCAATAACATAATTAAACTTAGTTCTAAATGATTAAAGAAAATATGTGACAAAGATTAAGGGAAATAACATAGTAGAATGAAAAGAGAGCTAAGTATTCCATATACATTCTTGTAGAAGAAGAAGTGCATAATCAATTGACCAATTGTCGGTATGGGACGGCCGTTGGGATTTCCACAGTTGACCCATAATATGGGATGGTAAAACATACAATCGATTGATGATGAAAGTTTACGAAAACACCGTGTTGGTTGTTTAATTTTAAGCTAGTAACTCTATATGGCCAAATCAAGAGTGGCATGCTTAAAATTAGATTAACCATGATTGGGACTACTACTTTGCAATGTATGTACATGAGAATAGCATATCAAGGGATAAAATCGTGATCCTTTAGGAAAGATACTTGTGTCTTATGGCAATGAGAGGTCATGGGCAAAATGGTGATCCTTTAGGAAAGATGCGTTGTATCCTGAATGTATGGTTAAGGGTAAAAGTGTGACCCTTCGGGGAAGAGGCAATGTACCCTACGAATGAATGAATGTTAAACGGATAAAATTGTGACCCAAGAGGGAAGATGCATTGTATCCTATGAATGGAATGGACAAAACTGTGACCCATAGGGGAAGACCAGTGTGTCAAATGAATGAAATGGACAAAACTATGACCCATAGGGGATGACGAGTGTGTCAAAGGAATAATGGGTATGTGCGAGTAGTTGTTGGATAACTCTCCCGATGCTCAATGTTTTTTTGAAAGATTAGGGTTCAATAGCCATATGTTTTAAATGCATGTTATTTCCTTGTTTTATGAAATGATAGTGAATTTTAATGAAATGTCCATATTGCTATGAAATGTTTAAATGTGAAGTATAATGATTATACCATACCATACCATGCCAATCGTATGTATGTTTAACCGATGCATGATGATGATATATGCCATGATATGTTTTAAAGTTAATGATAATGGTGCATCCAGGATTTTATGATATGAAATGTAATGAGAAATGCAGTGATTTTCTGTATGGTGATACATTGGTACACATTAGACAGGTTGCCATGATTACTGAGATTATAATCTCATGATTACGTTGATGTGTATCAGATGCCTAGGTACTTAGTCACGTTGGGGCTAAGCTGGAGTGGAGGCATGACCCAGTACAGGGCTGGATCATAGTTTTAGTGATGTAGTAGTGCATGTAGTTACATATCTGACTCCTACTCAGCCTGTCTGACTTTAATGGATGATTATATATGATTTTGGATTCTCCAATCCCCTGACCTTGTGCCTTATATGTTTTTGGAAAGCCATAGAGGTTACTAGATGGTATGTATAGAAAGGGATGGAGTATATCATGCTAATATATGGATAGTTTGTAAGTATGTATGAACTAGAGTTCTTATCCACTAGTAGGTTAAGGACTAAGATCTTAAGATGCTTGCTATCTCTAGATCTTCTTCCTTCTTAGGACTCTAGTTCACTATGACCTTTGATGGATATACATATATATATAAATATGAAAATATGTAATTATGTATGTCAAAGTTTATGAATGTACATATAAGTAAATATGGGTAATTGATTGCATGTGTAGAGAATGTATTCTATGCTTCCGCTTGAGATACGAGTGAGATACCCGAGAGATAGAACCTAAACCAACTCAATCTAATTAACCTATTTGGTAAAAGTTTTAATAAATTCGGGTAAGAAATGTAGTAACACAATTCAAGATAACTATATACAAAATGGACGTACGGAATTGGTGTTACAGTTATGGTATCAGAGCACCACTACCTTAGTTAGAACCGGATTAGGTTTTAACTAGGTAGATAGAGTATAGATTCCTTGTAGGAAGACTTGAACCAGTGATTGAGTTGACTAGTGGTGGAGTTAGGTTTAGGTAGGAAGTATTTTTACCTTGAGTCATATTAACTCTATGAATGAAACTGATATTGAAATTTCAATATTGTTTATTTTGTAGAGTGAAATATGCCTCCAAGGCGAAATACTGGGAATAATCGAAGGAATGAGACAAACCTTAATGGGGATGCGCAGACCTGAGGGAAATGGTAGAGGCAATGAAGAGAAAATCCGATGCCGCGACCGAAATGTTGTAGCACATTCAATAAGAAAGTAATGTGAGGGTCCAAGGTCCTAGAAGTAGGGATGATAGCTACCATGGGTGGGCAGAGTTTCAAAAACCTAGATCGTCAGCCTTTAGAGGTGAGTTTAATCTAATATTAGTCGAGGCCTGGCTGAAGGTGTTGGAGAAATTGTTCAAAGTCCTTAAGTATTCTAATGAGCAGAAGGTCGAATATGCCACCTACATGCTAGCTGGTGAGGCCGAAAATTGGTGGAAAGGAGCATTGCAGTTAATGGAGGCCCGTAACACTCCGCTCACGTGGGAGAACTTTAAGATTACCTTCTTAGAGAAGTATTACCCAATGAGCGTGAGAACCAGAAGGAAATTGAGTTTATGCAGATTAAACAAGGAAACATGCCTTTTGAGGAATTCATAGCCAAGTATGAACAGTTGTCTCATTTCTCTCTTACTTGAAACACAATCCAGACGACGTTTGGAAGGCCATGCATGTGACCTCAGCTCTTAATTCTGCTATGAGTAATGTGATAGCTCCTTAGATATTAAGAACTATGCAGAATTAGTGAACAGTGTCGCATTATTGCCAGAAATTTGGAGAAGACCATAGGGTCAACTTCAATAACAAGCGACCGATGAATTATTCCAAGGGTGGAACTAGCCAGGGAAAGAAACCTATGATGAGCAAACCTGCACCCAAACTTTGTTCTAAATGGGAAAACCCATGGAGATAAGCCATGCCTGCTCGGATGAATGTCTGTTACACTTGTGGTGTGACGGGGCATTTTGCTAGAGATTGCCCTCAGAAGAAGCAGACCCTGATGGAGTGAAACCACCTACTAGAGGAAGAGTCTTTACTCTCAAGGCGAAGAAGTGACTGAATCTGATGATCTTATTTAGGGAACAAGTATAATAAATGGTAAGTCTTTACATGTACTGTTTGACTCGGGTGCCACGCACTCAATTATTAATTCTAAGTGTGTGAAGGATTTAAAGTTGCCATTGACTACTCTTCCATATAACTTATCGATTTCTACTCCTACGGGGGAGAGTGTTGTGATCATTGGTTTGTTTGAACTGTCCAATTGTTGTGGAGAATAGACGTTTTGAAATTGATTTGATTTGTTTGAATCTATCAGGGATTGATTTAATCTTAGGCATGAACTGGCTGTCTGAAAATAATGTGGTCCTTAACTGTTGTGAAAAATCTGTGATGTTTATAGATACCAAACCTGTTTGTAAAAGAAATGAGGAAAAGATCCAAAGAGTAAGTTTTCTATGTTCCTCTGAAGTAGAGATGTGTGCACAAACTTAGTAGTATTCCTATCGTCTCCAATTTTGCTGATGTTTTCCAGAGGAGATAACTAGTCTCCCTCCAGAACGGGAAGTTGAGTTCTCTATAGAGTTAGTCCATGGGACGGGACCGATCTCTGTAGCTCCTTATAGAATGGCCCCTCCCGAGTTAGGTGAACTAAAGACACAGTTAGAGGATCTTTTGAGTAAACAATTCATCAGGCCTAGTGCATCACCATGGGGTGCACCGGTACTATTTATGAAAAAGAAAGATGGGAGCCTTAGGATGTGTATCGATTATAGACAACTTAATAATGTAATGTGAAGAATAAGTACCCACTTCCTAGGATAGATGATCTTTTAGACCAGCTAAGGGGAGCCACGGTATTTTCCAAGATTGATTTGAGGTCGGGGTACCATCAAATCAGAGTCCTGGCAAAGGATATCGAAAACTGCCATTAGGACTAGATACGGGCATTATGAATTTCTCGTGATGCCATTTGGTCTGACAAATGCTCCGCCATTTTTATGGATTATATGAATCGTATCTTTAGACCCTACCTCGATCGGTTTGTGGTAGTGTTTATTGATGATATCTTAGTGTATTCTAGGAATAGGAAAGAACATGAGGAACATCTTAAAGTCGTGCTAGAGTGCTTAGGGAAAAGCAATTGTACGCAAAGTTGTCTAAGTGTGAATTTTGGTTAGAGGAAGTCAAATTCTTAAGACATGTGATCTCTAAGGATGGAGTAGCTATAGATCCTAGTAAGACGGATGCTGTGGCTAGTTGGGAGAGACCAAAGACAGTGACTGAAATCGTAGCTTTTCGGATTAGCCGGTTATTACAGGAGGTTTATTGAAGGGTTTTCGCAAATCGCATTACCCATGACAAGGTTGACACGAAAGGAGGCACCATTTGTGTGGACCTTAGAGTGTGAAAATAGTTTCCAAACCCTGAAAGAAAGGATGACCACCACACCGTTGTTAGTCATACCCGATCCTTTAGGTGAGTTCGAGTTGTACACCGATGCGTCTAGAAAAGGATTAGGTTGTGTCTTAATTCAAGAAAAGAGGGTAGTTGCGTATGCATCTAGACAGTTGACCTCATGAGGAGAATTACCCAACTCATGACTTAGAGTTAGCTGCCATAGTGTTTGCCCTAAAGATATGGAGACACTATCTTTATGGCATTAGGTTTGAGATATTTAGTGACCATAAAAGTCTCAAATATCCCTTTGATCAGAAAGAATTAAACATGAGACAGAGAAGATGGATGGAATTCTTAAAGTATTATGATTTTCAATTAAAATACCATCCTAGAAAGGCAAACGTGGTCGCAAACGCCTTAAGTAGAAAATCTTTACACATGTCTCAATTAATGGTTAATGAATTGAGGTTAATAGAGAAGTTTAGAGATTGAATTTATCCACTTCGATTTTACCTGATAGGATATGTTTAAATCATTGAGGATAGAATGTGACCTTAGGGCCCAGATACTAGAAGCTCAAAAAGGTGATGAATTCTTAAAGTCTCTAAAGGACTCAAAGAAATCATTGAGTCATCGGACGGGGTCGTGACGTTTCAGGGCAGAGTGTATGTCCCAAATCAAGGAGGACTAAGGGATAAAGTCCTAGAAGAAGCCCAAGAGTAGTTATACCGTACATCCGGGTGCCACTAAGATGTATCAAGATCTGAAGAAGAGATTTTGGTGGCCATGTATAAAAAGGGACATAGAGAGTATGTCTCTAAGTGTCTAATATGTAGCAGGTGAAGATTGAACACCAGAAACCTGCGGGATTGTTACAACCCTTAGATATCCCTGAATGGAAATGGGATCAGATTTCTATGGATTTTATTGTAGGTTTACAGGGGACACAGTTAGGAAATGATGCTATCTGGGTGATAGTGGATAGATTGACTAAATCAACACATTTCCTAACAATTAAGATAAGTTTCTCACTAGATAAGTTAGCTCACTTGTACATTCAAGAGATAGTGAGGTTGCACGGAGTTCCCTCTAGTATTGTCTCAGATAGAGACCCTAGATTTACTTCTAGATTTTGGAAAGCCTTGCAGGAAGCATTCGGTACAAAACTGAATTTTAGTACTGCGTATCATCCTCAGACTGATGGATAGACTGAGCGAACCATTCAGACCCTAGAGGATATGCTCAGAGCATGTGCTCTTGAACAGACAGGAAGTTGGGATAGGAACATTCCACTAGTGGAATTTGCGTATAATAATAGTTATCATTCCACTATAGGGATGGCTCCATATGAAGCCTTGTATGGAGGAAATGTAGATCACCCATTTGTTGGTTTGAGATCGGGGAGAGACAGTTGTTAGGTCCAGAACTTGTTCAAGAGACCACTGAACAGATAAAAATGATCAGGGAAAAGATGAGAAAAGCCCAAGATAGACAAAAGAATTATGCTGACAATAGGAGGAAACCGTTAGAATTTGAAGAGGGGGATCATGTTTTCCTCAAAGTTTCCTGATTACAGGTATTGTAGAGCTATTAAGTCCGAAAGTTAAGTCCAAGATATATAGGATCTTTCCAAATTTTAAAAAGAGTCGGTTCATCAGCTTATCAGATTGCATTACCCACATTTTTGTCAAATCTCCACAATGTTTTCCATGTGTCACAACTTCGAAATATATTTCGGATCCTTCACATATTTTGGATGTTAGAACAGTGCAAGTAAAAGAGAATTTGACTTATCATCCTAGACTGACAAAGATCATTGATTCGGATGTTAAGCAATTGAGAAACAAGACTATTCCATTAGTGAAGGTTTCATGGGATGAATCTTTCCTCAAGAAGCAACATGGGAGAAGGAAAGGCTATAAGGCAATCATATCCGGAACTATTGTCATGAATTGGTGAGTTCTCAAATTTCGAGGACGAAATTTAAAATAAGGAGGGGGGATTGTAACACTGCCTCTCTCAATGATGTAATTGATTGTTTGCTAGATGAATTAAGGTTTTTGTATGTGTTTGATGCGTCTAAAGCATGTAAATTTGCATTAGAAATAGGTTAATTATGTTATGGACTTGAATGAAAAGAAAAGAAGGTGTAGATGGAAGAGGACTTAGGTGTAAGGAATAGCTTTATGGGGGATGTAATTCATAATATTAGCTTAGAGCCATAGTGACCAACAGAACTTTGAACACTTCCCGCCTGAGTGTCAAGGTAGAGTGATAAGCTCTATTTTTAATGAAAGCAAAGAATCAAGTAGAACAAGGACTTCAATTCAAGAAGGTTTTGGGAAAGTGGTGAGCCACCACTCAGCCACATAAAGGGAAAACATAGCCACCTCTCCACATACTCATCATTTTCACCAACTAGAGAGAGAGAGAGGTAGAGAGAAGGAAGAGAAAAGCTTGAAGGGGAAGTTGGGAATTCGGACTAGGGCTGGATTCAGGTGGTGAAATTGATAGGATAGCGTCTACACATCACAAGAAACGTAATCTAGCTTGGAGTTAAGGTAGTCATGGCTTCCAACTCTCACTTTTTGAAATTTAAGATTTTGCTTGAAAATGGCTAATTTCTGATTTTGAACTTCTGGGCCGAAATAGAGAGTACAAACCTGCATTTCTATTATTTTAGAACTTAGATGGATGCCTATTGATGTTTGCATGTATCTCTGAATGCGGAAATGAATATTTAGAAATGGGTTTGGCTTATGGGTTTTGGTAGACAGTCATAATTGAATAAGCTAGTTTAAGAATGTTTTGGGCTGAGTTTTACATGGGTTTTACCGTACAAATGGTCCATAATAATTGTATAACCTCGCCTTTGGCCTAAACATGAGATTTGAACTTGAAATCTGGGCAAAAAGTGCATTTACGAAACAGGGCAGAGGCGCAGCAGTCGACTGTTAGCTATAACAGTGGACTGTCGTGTCTTCATTTTGTAAAAATCCAGAATTTCACATGAACAGTCGACTGTCATGTTCTAAGTTCATGAAAACCCCAGATTTTTAATGAACATGCGACTACTATGTGGGAATAGTTGATTGTTGCAAAACAGAGAGCAAACAGTCGACTGCTAAGCCATAACAGTCGACTGTTATCCTTCTGTTTCAAATATTCAAGTTTTCAAAGAGCAACCAGTTGACTGCTGGATTGGGACAGTCGACTGTTACCTATATTTTTAAGAAAGTGAACTTAATGGCATGAAATTATGTTTGATAGGCCCAATCACATACTTAAACTTAGTTCTAAATGATTAATGAACAATATGTGACAAAGATTAAGGGAAATAACATAGTAGAATGAAAAGAGAGCTAAGTATTCCATATACATTCTTTATAGAAGAAGAAGTCCATAATCGATTGACCAATTGTCGGTATGGGACGGCCGTTCGGATTTCCACGGTGGACCCATAATAAGGGATGGTAAAACATCCAATCCATTGATGATGAAAGTTTACGAAAACACCGTGTTGGTTATTTAATTTTAAGCTAGTAGACTCTATATGGCCAAATCAAGAGTGACATGCTTAAAATTAGATTAACCATGATTGGGACTACTACTTTGCAATGTATGTACATGAGAATAGCATATCAAGGGATAAAATCGTGATCCTTTAGGAAAGATACTTTGTGTCTTATGGCAATGAGAGGTCATGGGCAAAATGGTGATCCTTTACAAAAGATGCGTTGCATCCTGTGAATGTATGGTTAAGGGTAAAAGTGTGACCCTTCGGGGAAGAGGCATTGTACCCTACGAAAGAATCAATGTTAATGGATAAAATTGTGACCCAAGAGGGAAGATGCATTATATCCTATGAATGAAATGGACAAAACTATGACCCACAGGGGAAGATTAGTGTGTCAAAGGAATGAATGGATATGTGTGAGTAGTTGTTGGACAACTCTCCCGAAAACTGATGAATATGAAGTTTTCGAAACACACATCGGCGAAAACTGATGAATATAGTTTTCGAAACATTCACTGGCGAAAAACTGATGAATATCAAGTTTCTGAAACACTCGCCGGCGAAAATTGATTAACAAGAAAATTATTTTCGAAACACTCATTGGCGAAAACTGATGAATATCAAGTTTCCGAAACACTCACCGGTGAAAACTGATTAAAAAGAAAATCAAATTTCCGAAACACTCATTGGCGAAAAGTTATGAATATCAAGTATCCGAAACACTAATCGGCGAAAACTGATAAATATCATGTTTTTGAAACACTCACCGGCGAAAACTGTTTAACAAGAAAATCAAGTTTTCTAAACACTCACTGGCAAAAACTGATGAATATCAAGTTTTCTAAACACTCACCGGCGAAAACTGATGAATATCATGTTTTCGAAGCACCCATCGTTGAAAACTGATTAACAAGAAAATCATGTTTTCGAAACACTCACCGGCGAAAACTGATAAATATCAAGTTTCTGAAACACTCATCGGTGAAAACTGATAAATATCAAGCTTTCGAAACACTCATCGGCGAAAACTGATTAATAACAAAATCAAGTTTCGAAACCACTCATTGGCGAAAAGTGATGAATATCAAGTTTTCGAAACACTCACCGACGAAAACTAATGAATATCAAGTTTTCGGAACACTCATCGGCGGAAACTGATCAATATCAAGTTTTCGAAAGACTCATGGGGAAAACTGACTGTCAAGAAAATTAAGTTTTCGACACCTCATTGGCGAAAACTGATGAATATAAGTTTTAGAAACACTCATCGCCGAAAACTGATTAACAAGAAAATCAAGTTTTCGAAACAATCTTTTGCAAAAGCTGATGAATATCAAGTTTTCGAAACACTCATCAGCGAAAACTGATTAACAAGAACATCAAGTTTTCGAAACACTCATTGGCAAAAACTGATGAATTTCAAGTTTCCGAAAGACTCACCGGCGAAAACTGATGTATCAAGTTTTCGAAACACTCAACGACGAAAACTTATTACAAAAAAATCAAGTTTTCGAAACACTCATTGGCGAAAACTGATGAATATCAAGTTTCTAAAACACTAATCGGCGAAAACTTATGAATATCAAGTTTTCGAAACACTCATCGGCGAAAACTGATTAACAAGAAAAACAAGTTTTCGAAAACACTCATCGGCGAAAACTAATGAATATAAAGTTTTAGAAACACTCATCGACGAAAACTGATTAACAAAAAAATATTGTTTTCGAAACAATCATTTGCGAAAACTAATGAATATCAAGTTTCGAAACACTCATTGGCGAAAATTGATTGACAAGAAAATCAAGTTTCGAAACACGCATTGGCAAAAATTGATGAATATCAATTTTTCGAAAAACTAATCGGCGAAAACTGATGAATATCAAGTTTTCAAAACACTCACCAGCGAAAACAAGAGCATCAAGTTTTCGAAACACTCAGTGGCGAAAACTGATGATTATCAAGTTTCGAAACACTCACCGGGGAAAACTGATGGATATCAAGTTTTCGAAACACTCATCGGCGAAAACTTATTACAAGAAAATCAAGTTTTCGAAACACTCATTAGCGAAAACTGGTCAATATCAAGTTTTCGAAATACTAACTGGCGAAAACTGATGAATATCAAGTTTTTGAAACACTCATTAGTAAAAACTGATGAATATCATGTTTTCGAAACACTCATTGACGAAAATTGATTAACAAGAAAATCAAGTTTTCGAAAAACTCATTGGCGAAAACTGATGAATATCAATTTGCCAAATCAGTAATCGGTGAAAACTAATGAATGTCAAGTTTTCGATACACTTGTCGGCGAAAATTGATGAATATCAAGTTTTCGGAACACTCTTCGGCAAAAACTGGTGAATATCAAGTTTTTGTAACAGTCATCGACGAAAACTGATTAACAAGAAAATCATGTTTTCGAAACTCTCATTGGCGAAAACTGATGAATATCAAGTTTTCGAAACACTCACCGCCAAAAACTGATGAATATCAAGTTTTCGAAAACTAATTAACAAGAAAATCAAGTTTTCGAAACACTCATTTCGAAAATGATGAATATCGAAAGCTTGAATATCAAGCTTTCGAAACACTCATCGGCGAAAACTGATGAAGATCAAGATTTCGAAACACTCATCGGAGAAAACTGATTAACAAGAAAATCAAGTTTTCGAAACACTCATTTTCGAAAACTGATGAAGATCAAGATTTCGAAACACTCATCGGCAAAAACTGATTAACAAGAAAATCAAGTTTTCGAAACAGTCATTGGCCAAAAACTAATGAATATCAAGTTTCCGAAACACTAATCGGCGAAAACTTATGAATATCAAGTTTTCGAAACACTCATCGGCGAAAATTCATTACCAAGAAAATCAAGTTTTCGAAACACTCACAGGCGAAAACTGATTAATATCAAGTTTTCTAAACACTGACCGTCGAAAACTGATGAATAACAAGTTTTCAAAAAATTCATTGGCGGAAACTAATTAACTAGAAAATCAAGTTTTCGAAACACTCATTCGCGAAAAATGATGAGTATCAAGTTTTCGAAGTACTCATGGGCGAAAACTGATTAACAAGAAAATTAAGTTTTCGAAACACTCATTGGCGAAAACTGATGAATATCAAGTTTCCGAAACACTCACCGGCGAAAACTGATTAACAAGAAAATTACGTTTTTGAAACACTCATTGGCGAAAACAGATGAATCCAAAGTTTCTAAAACACTCACCGGCAAAAATTGATGAATATCAAGTTTTCGAAACACTCATCGGCGAAAACTGATTAACAAGAAAATCAATTTTTCAAACACACATTGGCAAAAACTGATGAATATCAAGTTTCCGAAACACTAATTGGCGAAAACTGGTTAACAAGAAAATCAAGCCTTCGAAACACTCATTGGCGGCAATTGATGATTATCAAGTTTCCGAAACACTAATCGGCGAAAACTGATGAATATCAAGTATTTGAAACACTCATCGGCGAAAATCGATTAACAAGAAAATGAAGTTTTTGAAACACTCATTGGCGAAAACTTATGAATATCAAGATTTTGTAACACTCACCGGCGAAAACTGATGAATATCAAGTTTTCGAAACACTCATCGGCGAAAACTGATTAACAAGAAAATCAAGTTTGCAAAACACTCATGGCGAAAACTGATGAATATCAAGTTTTCGAAACACTCTCCGGCGAAAATTGTTTAACAAGAAAATCAAGTTTTCGAAACACTCGTTGGCAAAAATTGATGAATATCGAGTTTCCGAAACACTCAGCGGTGAAAACTGATAAATATCAAGCTTTCGAAACACGCATCGGCGAAAACTGATTAACAAGAAAATCAAGTTTCGAAACACTCATTTGCGAAACTGATGAAGATCAAGATTTCGAAACACTCATCGGCGAAAACTGATTAAGAAGAAAATCAGTTTTCGAAACAGTCATTGGCGAAAACTGATGAATTTCAAGTTTCCGAAACACATCGACGAAAACTGATGAATATCAAGTTTTCGAAACACTCATTGACGAAAACTGATTAACAAGAAAATCAAGTTTTCGAAACACTCACAGGCAAAAAGAGATGAATATCAAGTTTTCTAAACACTCACGGCGAAAACTGATGAATATCAAGTTTTCGAAACATTCATCAGCGAAAACTGATTAACAAGAAAAATAAAATTTTCGAAACACTCATTCGCGAAAACTGATGAATATCATGTTTCGAAACACTCACCGGAGAAAACTAATTGACAAGAAAATTAAGTTTTCAAAACACTCATTGGCGAAAACTGATGAATATCAAGTTTTTGAAACATTCACCGCCGAAAACTGATCAACAAGAAAATCAAGTTTCTAAACACTCATTGGGCAAACTGTTGAACATCAAATTTCCAAAACACTAACCGGCGAAAACTAAGGAATATCAAGTTTTCGAAACACTCATCGGCGAAAATTGATTAACAAGAAAATCAAATTTTCGACACACTCATGAGCGAAAACTGATGAATATCAAGTTTTCGAAACACTCATCGGCAAAAATTGATGAATATCAAGTTTTCGAAACACTCATCGGCGAAAACTGATTAACAAGGAAATCAAGTTTTCCAAACACTCATCAGCGAAAACTGATTAATATCTAGTTTTTGAAACACTCACCGGCGAAAACTGATGAATATCAAATTTTCGAAACACTCGTCGGCGAAAACTGTTGAATATCAAGTTTTCGAAACACTCAACTGTGAAAACTGATTAACAAGAAAATCAAGTTTTCGAAACACTCATCGGCGAAAACTGATTAACTAAAAAATCAAGTATTCGAAACAACTCACAGGCCAAAACTAATGAATATAAAGTTTTCGAAACACTCAACGACGAACTGATGAATATCAAGTTTCGAAACACTCACAGGCTCCATCTTTCGAAACACTGACCGGCGAGAACTGATGAATGTCAAGGTTTCGAAACACTCATCGGCGAAAACTGATTAACAAGAAAATCAAATTTTCGAAACACTCATGAGCGAAAACTGATGAGTATCAAGTTTTTGAAACACTCATCGGCAAAAATTGATGAATATCAAGTTTTCGAAACACTCATCGGCGAAAACTCATTAACAAGGAAATCAAGTTTTCCAAACACTCATCAGCGAAAACTGATTAATATCTAGTTTTTGAAACACTCACCGGCGAAAACTGATGAATATCAAATTTTCGAAACACTCGTCGGCGAAAACTGATGAATATCAAGTTTTCGAAACACTCAACTGCGAAAACTGATTAACAAGAAAATCAAGTTTTCAAAACACTCATCGGCGAAAACTGATGAATATAAAGTTTTCGAAACACTCACTGGCGAAAACTGATGAATATGAAATTTTTGAAACACTCATCGACGAAAACTGATTAGCAAGAAAATCAATTTCTCGAAACACTCATTGGCGAAAACTGATAAATATCATGTTTTTGAAACACTCACCGGCAAAAACCGATGAATATCAAGTTTTCGAAACATTCATCGGCGAAAAAAGATTAACAAGAAAATGAAGTTTTCGAAACACTCATTGGCGAAAACTAATGAATATCAAGTTTTCGAAAACACTGACCGGCGAAAACTGATTAAGTAGAAAATTAAGTTTCGAAACAGTCATTGGCGAAAACTGATGAATATCAAGTTTCCGAAACACTCACCGCCGAAAACTGATGAATATCAAGTTTTCGAAACACTCATTGGCGAAAACTAATTAACAAGAAATCATGTTTTCGAAACACTCATTTTCGAAAATTGATGAATAGCAAGTTTTCGAAACACTCACCGGCGAAAACTAATGAATATCAAACTTTCGAAACACTCATCGGCGAAAACCGATGAAGATCAAGATTTCGAAACACTCATCGGCGAAAACTGATTAACAAGAAAATCATCTTTTCGAAACACTCATTTGCGAAATCTAATGAAGATCAAGATTTCGAAACACTCACCGGCGAAAACTGATTAACAAGAAAATAAAGTTTTCAAAACAGTCATTGGCGAAAACTGATAAATATCAAGTTTCCGAAACACTAATCGGCGAAAACTTATGAATATGAAGTTTTCGAAACACTCATCGACGAAAACTGATTGACAAAAAAATCAAGTATTCGAAACACTCACAGGCCAAAACTAATGAATATAAGTTTTCGAAACACTCAACGACGAACTGATGAATATCAAGTTTTCGAAACACTCACAGGCTCCATCTTTCGAAACACTGACCGGCGAGAACTGATGAATATCAAGTTCTCGAAACACTCATCGGCGAAAACTGATTAACAAGAAAATCAATTTTCGAAACACTCATGAGCGAAAACTGATGAATATCAAGTTTTCGAAACACTCATCGGCAAAAATTGATGAATATCAAGTTTCCGAAACACTCATCGGTGAAAACTGATTAACAAGGAAATCAAGTTTTCCAAACACTCATCAGCGAAAACTGATTAATATCTAGTTTTTGAAACACTCACTGGCGAAAACTGATGAATATCAAATTTTCGAAACACTCGTCGGCGAAAACTGATGAATATCAAGTTTTCGAAACACTCAACTGCGAAAACTGATTAACAAGAAAATCAAGTTTTCAAAACACTCATTGGCGAAAACTGATGAATATAAAGTTTTCGAAACACTCACTGGCGAAAACTGATGAATATGAAATTTTTGAAACACTCATCGACGAAAACTGATTAGCAAGAAAATCAATTTCTCGAAACACTCATTGGCGAAAACTGATGAATATCATGTTTTCGAAACACTCACCGGACAAAAACCGATGAATATCAAGTTTTCGAAACATTCATCGGCGAAATAAGATTAAGAAAATCAAGTTTTCGAAACACTCATTGGCGAAAACTAATGAATATCAAGTTTTCGAAAACACTGACCGGCGAAAACTGATTAAGTAGAAAATTAAGTTTTCGAAACAGTCATTGGCGAAAACTGATGAATATCAAGTTTCCAAAACACTCACCGCCGAAAACTGATGAATATCAAGTTTTCGAAACACTCATTGGCGAAAACTAATTAACAAGAAAATCATGTTTTCGAAACACTCATTTTCGAAAATTGATGAATAGCAAGTTTTCGAAACACTCACCGGCGAAAGCTAATGAATATCAAGCTTTCGAAACACTCATCGGCGAAAACCGATGAAGATCAAGATTTCGAAACACTCATCGGCGAAAATTGATTAACAAGAAAATCATCTTTTCGAAACACTCATTTGCGAAATCTAATGAAGATCAAGATTTCGAAACACTCACCGGCGAAAACTGATTAACAAGAAAATAAAGTTTTCAATACAGTCATTGGCGAAAAGTGATAAATATCAAGTTTCCGAAACACTAATCGGCGAAAACTTATGAATATGAAGTTTTCGAAACACTCATCGGCGAAAACTGATTGACAAAAAAATCAAGTATTCGAAACACTCACAGGCCAAAACTAATGAATATAAAGTTTTCGAAACACTCAACGACGAACTGATGAATATCAAGTTTTCGAAACACTCACAGGCTCCATCTTTCGAAACACTGACCGGCGAGAACTGATGAATATCAAGTTCTCGAAACACTCATCGGGGAAAACTGATTAACAAGAAAATCAAATTTTCGAAACACTCATGAGCGAAAACTGATGAATATCAAGTTTTCGAAACACTCATCGGCAAAAATTGATGAATATCAAGTTTTCGAAACACTCATCGGCGAAAACTGATTAACAAGGAAATCAAGTTTTCCAAACACTCATCAGCGAAAACTGATTAATATCTAGTTTTGAAACACTCACCGGCAAAAACTGATGAATATCAAATTTTCGAAACACTCGTCGGCGAAAACTGATGAATATCAAGTTTTCGAAACACTCAACTGCGAAAATGATTAACAAGAAAATCAAGTTTTCAAAACACTCATCGGCGAAAACTGATGAATATAAAGTTTTCGAAACACTCACTGGCGAAAACTGATGAATATGAAATTTTTGAAACACTCATCGACGAAAACTGATTAGCAAGAAATCAATTTCTCGAAACACTCATTGGCGAAAACAGATTCTCAGGGTTCTCTTCAGCCCTTGGAACATTCCTAGCATTCCTTCTTGGAGCATATTTCACTCTACAAAACAAACAGTATTGACTTCTCTATAACAATTCTATTTATAGAGTTAATATGACTCAAATAGAAATACAGGCTACCCAAACATAAACTCCATTCCTCCAGTAGACTAGAATACAAGCTAGTACTATTACCTATCCTTTGCTAACAAACCCGATTCAAGTCTTCCTATGAGGAATCTAAATCCTATCTACCTAGTTTGAACTCCCTTAATCAGTTCTAACTAAGGTAGTGTTTGCTCTGATACCAAATCTATAACACCCCAATTCCCTACGTCCATTTTAGCATATAGTTGATATGAATTAGTGTGTTACTAGCCTTTCTTACCCGAGTTCATTTAAAATTTTACCAAGTTAATTAATTAAGTTGAGTTGGTTTGGGTTACTACTCTCGGGTATCTCACTCGTCTCTCTCAGCGGAAGCATTAAATTAAAAACAAAACACAAGCATCTTCATTACATAACCTTCTATTTACTAAAACATATATAATATACATACCATCCATCATCAAAGCTAGAGTCCCATGAAGGGAGAAGATCTAAGGATATCAACCATCTTAAGATCTTAGCCCTTAATCTACCAGTGGTAAAAGACTCTAGTCTTTACTTACATATCATTCATATACATACCCAAAATATGTCCTCCATCCCTTCCTATACATATTAACTACTCGGACTTTCTAACCTTTCCAAAAAGATACTAAAGGACAAAGTCAAGGAAATGTGGATTCCAAAAACAAAAGAAAACATGTACTACATAGTCTTGTTCCTTGAGAAGGCGTCAGATAAGTCTCTACATGTACAATCACATCACTAATCACTACGACCCAGGCTAGTACTAGATCATGCCTCCATTCCAGCTTGGTCTCCAATGTGACTAAGTACCTAGGCATCTGATACACATCAACGTAATCGTGAGATTTATACTCTCAGTAATCATAGCAACCTATTTTGAAAACCGCGAATGTGTACCACTGTATCATCATATAGAAAATCCCTGCATTTCCTCATACTTTTCATAACATTTAAAACATGGATGCAACATCATTGATTTCTTTAAAACATAAATAAGCATGGCATGTATTCTTGCGAATGCAACCTTTGATAAATCGCTTCAAAACACTCATTGAATCCATTCATTGGTATGGTATGGAATAGTATCGTCCTCATCTTTGCAAAACATCATAAACTAGAGAAATATGAATTTACATAAAACATTTCATCATACCATCATCATTCATAATCTCAAGGGTACTGAAATAACACATAATAAACACATGGGCATCTAGCCCTAATTTCATAAAACATATGACCAACGGGAGTGCCGCAACGCGAGCACTCGCACACATCCATACATTCATCATCATTGCAGGACCCTTTGCGTCTTTCCCGAAGGATCAACAATTCGTCTCTCATAACATCATCATTAGAGGTCCATTTGCTTCTTTCCCGAAGGATCAACAATTTGCCTCTCATAACATTCACTTATACCTAGGATTCATCATGTTGTCCCAGAGGATCAACTGTTCAATTCCTTGAACACATACATTCATAGGATTCATTGCCTCTTCCCTTAATAATCAACCTATTGCAAGCATTGCGTCTTTCCCTGTGGATCAACAATTTATATGCATGGTATCTTTCCTTAAGAGTCAACAATTCATCTCCGTGATATGCTATTCACATATACATATATTGAAAAGAAATGGGTCCCAATCATGGTTCGCCTAATTTTAAGTATGTCGCTCTTAAATGGCCACATAGGGCATACTAGCTTAAAATTCGGTAACCAACACGGTGTTTTTGTAAAATTACATTCTTAATCGATTGGATGTTTTACCATCCCAAATAATGGCGTGACCGTGGAAATCCCAACAGCCGTCCCATACCTACAATTGGTCAATCGATTATGGACCCATTCTTTACCGATACATGTACATTGAATACTTGCTCTCTTTTCATTCTTTCTATGTTACTTCCCCTTGATTCATATTTCAAATTACTTTAAAATCTTTGAGAATCATGTTTGAGAATGAAATTAAGTGCTTAAAACATCGTTTAAAGTGATTAAGTTCACTATGCAAAATAGGGGCCTATGAGCTGGTTGATTGGGGGCCATCAGCCGGCTGATTGGCCCTTAATTTCGAAGAATAAAATTTTCCAGAGACCTATCAGCCGGCTGTTATCCCTTGGCTAAAATTATAATTTGTTATCCCCATATCACTTTTCTTTACATCCGAGTCCCATTTCAATTAAACCATTCTTTCCTTTCACCTAAGTCCCTCTAGGCTTAGTCACTCTAGCACTAATGCAATTCTACATGCTTTTAAATGCATCAAATACATACAATAACTAACAATTATTTCATCACCACGGAGAGGCGGATGTTAGAAAAACTGATGAATATCAAGTTTTCGAAACACTCAACGGCGAAAGCTGATTAACAAGAAAATTAAGTTTTCGACACACTCATTGGCGAAAACTGATGAATATCAAGTTTCCGAAACACTCACCGACGAAAACTGATGAATATCATGTTTTCGAAACACTCATTGGCGAAAATTGATGAATATCAACTTTTCGAAACACTCAACGGCGAACACGGATTAACAAGAAAATCAAGTTTTCGAAACACTCATTGGCGAAAACTAGTGAATATCAAGTTTTCGAAACACTCACCGGTGAAAACTGATGAATATCAAGTTTTCGAAACACTCATCGGCGAAAATTGATTAACAAGAATATCAAGTTTTCAAAACACTCAATGGCCAAAACTGATGAATATCATGTTTCCGAAACACTAATCGGCGAAAACTGATGAATATCAAGTTTTCGAAACACTCATTGGCGAAAATTGATGAATATCAAGTTTTCGAAACACTCAACAGAGAAAACGGATTAACAAGAAAATCAAGTTTTCGAAACACTCATTGGCAAAAACTGATGAATATCATGTTTTCGAAACACTCACCGGCGAAAACTTAGGAATATCAAGTTTTTGAAACACTCATCGGCGAAAACTGATAAAGAAGAAAATCAAGTTTTCGAAATACTCATTGGCCAAAACTGAAGAATATCAAGTTTCTGAAACACTAATCGGTGAAAACTAATGAATATCAAGTTTCCAATAAACTCATCGGCGAAAACTTATGAATATCAAGTTTTCGAAACACTCATTAGCGAAAACTGTTGAATATCAAGTTTTTAAAACACTCACCGACGAAACTGATGAATATCAATTTTTCGAAACCATCATTGGCGAAAACTATTTAACAAGAACATCAAGTTTCTGAAAATTGATGAATATCAAGTTTTCGAAACACTCATCGGCGAAATTGATGAATATCAAGTTTCTGAAACACTCATTGGTGGAAATTGATTAACAAGAAAATCAATTTTTCGAAACACTCATTGGTGAAAACTGATGAATATCAAGTTTACGAAACACTAATCGGAGAAAACTTTTGAATATCAAGTTTTCGGAACAATCATCGGCAAAAACTAATTAACAAGAAAATAAAGTTTTCGAAACACTCATTGGCGAAAGCTGATGAATATCAAGTTTCTAAAACACTAATCAGCGAAAACTGATGAATATCAAGTTTTCGAAACACTGACCGGTGAAAACTGATGAATATCAAGTTTTCGAAACACTCATTGGCGAAAATTGAGGAATATCAAGTTTTCGAAACACTCAACGGCGTAAACTGATTAAAAAGAAAATTAAGTTTTCGAAACACTCATTGGCGAAAAATGATGAATATCAAGTTTTCGAAACACTCACCGGCGAAAACTGATCAATATCAAGTTTTTGAAACACTCATCGGCGAAAACTGATTAACAAGAAAATCAAGTTTTCGAAACACTCATTGGTGAAAATTGATTAACAAGAAAATCAATTTTTCGAAACACTCATTGGTAAAAACTGATGAATATCAAGATTTCGAAACACTAATCGGCGAAAACTGATGAATATCAAGTTTTTGAAACACTCATCGGCGAAAATTGATTAACAAGAATATCAAGTTTTTGAAACACTCATTGGCAAAAATTGATGAATATCAAGATTCTGAAACACTCATTGGCGAAAACTGATGAATATCAAGTTTTCGAAACACTCATCGGCGAAAACAGAATAACAACAAAATCAAGTTTTCGAAACACCCATTGAAAAAAACTGATGAATATGAAGTTTTCGTAACAGTTACCAGCAAAAACTGACCAATATCAAGATTTCAAAAAACTCACCGGTAAAAACTGATAAATATCAAGTTTTCAAAACACTCGTCGGTGAAAACTGATTAACAAGATAATCAAGTATTCGAAACACTCATTGGCGAAAACTGATGAATATCAAGTTTTCGAAACAGTCACCGGCGAAAACTGATCAATATCAAGTTTCCGAAACACTAATCGGCGAAAACTGATGAATATCATGTTTTCGGAACATTCATCGGCGAAAACTGATTAACAAAAAAATCAAGTTTTCGAAACACTCATTGCCGAAAACTAATGAATATCATGTTCTCGAAATACTAATCGGCCAAAACTGATGAATATCAAGTGTTCGAAGCACTCATCGGCGAAAACTGATTAACAAGAAAATCATGTTTTCGAAACACTCATTGGCGAAAACTAATGAATAACAAGTTTTCGAAACACTCATCGGTGAAAACTGATGAATATCAAGTTTTCGAAACACTGACCAGCGAAAAATGATGAATATCAAGTTTTTGAAACACTCATTGGCGAAAATTGATGAATATCAAGTTTTCGAAACACTCATCGGAGAACACGGATTAACAAGAAAATTAAGTTTTCGAAACACTCATTGGCGAAAACTGATGAATATCAAGTTTTCGAAAAACTCACTGGCGAAAACTAATGAATATCAAGTTTTCAAAACACTCATCGGCGAAAATTCATTAACAAGAAAATTAAGTTTTCAAAAAACATATTGGCGAAAACTTATGAATATCAAGTTTTCGAAACATTCACCGGCGAAAACTGATGAATATCATGTTTTCGAAACACTCGTCGGGGAAAACTGATTAACAAGAAGATCAAGTTTTCGACACACTCATTGGCGAAAACTAATGAATATCAAGTTTTCGAAACACTCAACGGCAAAAACTGATAAACAAGAAAATTAAGTTTTCGAAAAACTCATTGGCGAAAACTGATGAATATCAAGTTTCTGAAACACTAATCGGCGAAAACTGATGAATATCAAGTTGTCGAAACACTGACCGGCGAAAACTGATGAATATCAAGTTTTCGAAACACTCATGGGTGAAAACTGATTAACAAGGCTGTCAAGTTTTCGAAACACGCTTTGGACGAAAGTGATGAATGTCAATATTCTGAAACACTTATCGACGAAAACCGATAAATATCAAGTTATCGAAACACTAATCGATGTAAACTGATTTTCTACAAAATCAAGCTTTCGAAACACTCAATGGCGAAAACTGATGAATATCAAGTTTTCGAAACACTTATCGGCGAAAACTGATGAATATCAAGTTTTCAAAACACTCAGCGGCGAAAACTGATGAATATCATGTTTTGGAAACACTAGCCGGCAAAAACTGGTTAATAAGAAAATCAAGTTTTTGAAACACCCATCGGCGAAAACTGATGAATATCAAGTTTTTGAAACACTCATCAGTGACAATTGAATAACAAGAAAATTAAGTTTTCGAAATACACATTGGCTAAAAGTGATGAATATCAAGTTTTCGAAACACTCATAGGCAAAAACTGATGAATATCAAGTTTTTGAAACACTCATAGGCGAAAACTGATTAACAAGAAAATCAATTTTTCGAAACACTCATTGGCGGAAACTGATGAATATCAAGTTTCGGAAACACTCATCGGCGAAAACTGATGAATATCAAGTTTTCGAAACACTGACCGGCGAAAACTGATGAATATCAAGTTTTCGAAACACTCATTGGCGAAAATTGATGGATATCAAGTTTCCGAAACACTTATCGGCGAAGACTGATTAACAAGAAAATCAAGTTTTTGAAACAGTCATTGGCGAAAACTGATGAATATAAAGTTTTCGAAACACTCATAGGCAAAAACTGATGAATATCAAGTTTTCGAAACACTCATTGGCGAAAACTGATTAACAAGAAAATCAAGTTATCAAAACACTCAATTGCGTAAACTGATGAACATAAAGTTTCGGAAACACTCATTGGCAAAACCTGATGAATATCAAGTTTTCAAAACACTCGCCGACGAAAACTGATGAATATCAAGTTTTTGAAACACTCATCGGCGAAAACTGATGAACATCAAGTTTTCGAAACACACATCGGCGAAACTGATTAACAAGAAAATCAAGTTTTCGAAACACTCATTTGCGAAAATTGATGAATATCATGTTTTCGAAACACTCATTGGCGAAACCTGATGGATATCAAGTTTTCAAAACACACGTCGGCGAAAACTGATGAATATTAAGTTTTCGAAACACTCATCGGCGAAAACTGATGGACATCACGTTTTCGAAACACACATCGGCGAAACTGATTAACAAGAAAATCAAGTTTTCGAAACACTCATTTGCGAAAATTGATGAATATCATGTTTTCGAAATAGTCACCGGCAAAACCTGATAAATATCAAGCTTTCGAAACACTAATCGACGAAAAACGATGAATATTAAGTTTTTGAAACTCTTATCGGCGAAAACTGATTAACAAGAAAATCAAGTTTCGAAACACTC